>NW_019059665.1:278115-293542 GCF_000696155.1 Zootermopsis nevadensis | reverse complement strand
CAATAGCCTATAAGACAGCTATCATCATACAGTTATAAAACCGTACTTGGCTGCCCAAAAATTCTATATTCCACATTGCTTGTCTGTAAATTGAACTCTGACGTGATCTTACTGGTAAGTCTAATCATTTTTCAATAAGAGACGGATATTCATATGGCTAAGTTTACCTTTTAACACAAATAATTTGTTTGATTGATTGATTAATTAATTTATACTTTGACAGCTACATAGATTAGGGTCTATATTTTGGGACCGTCGTAAGATTAAATGGGAAACCAAAACACGTCAGTCATTATGACACGTATTGGTGAAAAGAATTCAAACTCGAAATCTTATTGGCTAACGCCACGACGTTCGGCACAGGTAAACTAAGAACTGAATTCGGGTATAATTCATGTGCAAAGGATGGAAAAGATTGCTGAGAGAAGCCCTGCATTATCAGCCGAAAGGAAGAATCGATAAGGCATGACCAAGAAACAGGTGGGAAAAGTCGAACTAGTGTAATCATTGATAGATGATAGTTTCTGGAGTTATTTAATTATTCTGTATCCGTAGCAAAGGGAGAAACAATTAATATCCTTTATCAAGCGGGAGCAGCATTTGACAAAATATGAACAGATTATGTAAGACACTAAAGAGACATTCCGATACAGAAAGAGAAAATTCAAGATTCTGAATGTGGTCTATACGCTAGGTGGGGTTTAGTTGCTTTGAAAACAGACTTGAGCTCAGGACAGTGATAGCAATACAATAATTTGAAAGCAACAAACCATTATTCTTCGCCGTATTTTTTTCTTAACATATAACATTGCAGTTCTTTCAAAGAGCTTGGACAACATGGATTAACTTTTTCACCCCTCTAATCCCCTCTCCGTAATCTACAGGTTTTCATGCCAACTGACATTCTGTACGTTTTTTGTCCCCTTCCAACATTATTCTGCTTTGTTTCAACATCTTGATACATTTCTTCATGTGTATACAAATGCTATTTAATTCGCCAGACACTCATATGAAACAATGGCTGTATTAACGCTTAGGTCTACTCAAATGAAAATAAAAGAAAGAGATGTCTACTTCTAATTCTCCATTCTCTTTCTGTTTCTGTCTCCTGGCTTGTTCAAAGTCAACAATAAAAAATACATAATTTATATTCATAAACTAACAATGTGTAATTTTTGTGTTTTAATTTGAGTTACGGATGAATAACATGTATTAACAGAGCCAGTTATTTTTTCGAATTTGTCATTTCACTGATGATGGCAGCAGTAGACACCTCTGGAACGTCGGAAACTTCTGCAAGACTGCACGGCGCAACATCCCAAAAGACAGCCATCTTAATTTTTAAATTGGTTTTCCAGAGCACATGGCTCCACATACAAATTCACCAAGAAGAAGCCAAGCCTCGAATCGTAATATAATGCGGTCAGACGTACATCTGGAGTAGGCAACACGTGATGCGCTTGAAGGTCTGTCTCTCGTGTTGACCTGTAACTTCTAAACGGGTGGGCAGGCTAGTTGATACACACACGGACAGCTTCTGACAGACGACCGCGTGACATGATTAATACGCATATTAATATCAACATGCTTCTTCAAATGATGAGAATGTTAACGTACCCAACACGTTTCTCGTTTGTCTTCTTCACTACACTGTCTTACATCGTTACATATACATCATCCCGTCCCAACAAATGAATTTACAGAGAACAATATCTTTTACAAGCACAACAGATTTGTTTAGTTGTAAAACTATGCTATACGTCCTTCCAGATCTTTATACATCTTTTATAGAGAGAGCACAATATAAATATCATTACAAGGAGAAAAAGAAAGACTTACAAGTCAGACGACATGACAGCACGAAGGTTTTATGCTTAGTAAAATACATTTAGACAAAAGTGAATTAAGTTGACGCAAGATGTCAGTTTTTAAAGGTTAAATTTGATCTTAAGGAAACCAAATATAGACTGGGTTGATTTTCTTCAAAATTAGGTTCAATGGCGACTTGTGAAGACGTCAATGAATCTTTTTATCCCTAAATGGAGAGACATTTCTTGTTTCCTTTCTTTTAAACTCGTCCTGAAGGCAAACAGAATATGTAATTTAATTATTTGAAAACCACAGCTACTCCAAACAATATTTAAGTGTTTGGCCTCTACAGCAAAGAAAACACTACACTTCTCCAAAACAAAGATTAACTGGTATAAGGAATAATGTAGTATATTTACACTGGGAATCATATCAGTTACTGTTGAATCTGGTGAGACATATAGGCCCATTCACCGCTGGGTTACAAACGGTTAAAGCAGTATCCAGACAATTTCCGACTACTGGAAGCAAGGTTCTGGTCTTACAGAAGACTTGTGCATTTTTATGAAGCTACTAATGGAACAAAGCCGAGGGCACTTCGCACCTCACCCTGTCAGATCCTCTTGACGAGTTCCTGACCACCCGGTTGAAACAAAAGACATGCCGAAACGCTTCTGCCCTCCGGACTACAAGTTGAGATATTCATCTGAAACACTAACAAGGCGCCCAAGGGTCAACACAATTGCTGTCAGAAGAGTTATCACGCGACTTGGATCGATCATATAGAACCATTAGGCCCTCACGTGCTATACCGAATTCACTCAAAATTGTCTGTTTTGCATGAACGTGGTCAAAATTTGAGTCCATCCAATCTTGCTTTGGGGCGCTGAGAGTGTTCTAGCTGCATGAAATAAGATAACTAAATAATTAAATGCTTGGAGCAGAATCCTTTTTCAGAAGCTACTAATCGCTTGGCTAGTCAAGAAATTCACCGTATTTTATGAAGCCCAACGGGTCATTCCCCTTTTCACAACATCCCGTCATTGGGCCCTATCCTAAAGTAGACAAATTCAGTTCACACTAAATGTTACAGCTAAATTTAATTTTCATCAACTATATTAAATTTCTAAAAATACGACTCAATATAGAAAACATTGGTACATGACATTACATACAGATGTCATTAAAATCTATAATTTTTATTTGAAACACTTTTCAATATTGTATACGTACATTCTTCGAAGTGGGATACATTTTAATTTGTATGCAGATTAATATTTTTGACAGTAAGTTAACTAACTTCTCTCTGAAGTACAGTATGTGTATTCTACATTGACTTTGTCGTCAATATATTTGAATCTATAATAAATTAATATGGAGGACGACATGAGATGAAAAATCTGGACAAATAAGGCAACTGCAACAGTGTATGAGCTGCACCCAACCTTTCTCATCGTGCAAGCTGTACTAAAAGATACCAATAAGCCAACAGAAAAATTAACAAACAGAATCAGTTTTCCATTAATTTACCCTTTCGAACAATTGGTCAAGAACTCAAGTCCTGGAAGGAAAGCATTTTAAAATGCGTTCCATCCCAGGTAAATCAGACTCTTAAGACTGAATCAAGAATCTAAACCAGTTACTTTTATTGTTATCTTTTGTCAAGGCCAGCAGCTCTCACTCGTGAGAATAACGAGTCATTAATTGTTCCACCGAGACGAGGTTGTCTCGGAAGCAAATGAATGAAGCAGCCAATGAATGAATTCACATCCGCTCCCAGACCACGCCCTGTCTTAACTCTGCTACATTAAGCAACGCCATCACGTACAGAAGTAATGTAACAACCTAAGGCTGAAAGAAGGTATCATTTGAATACAGTAGCTAATAGTCGCTATTTAAAGCGTGTGAACTGGTTGGCTGGCTGCATGACAAGAATAATATTTCACTGGATCGGTATTTCAGCTATCTGCGCACACACACGTCAAGTGAAAAGTGCAGTTCTTGTTTCTAGACGAGTTTAATAGAAATGTGGACGGGCAAGAGCTTCAGGGCTTTTTATTTTCTTCAATTAACCGAATTCAAGTACGATTAGATGGATGGAAACATGTAGCGCACATTGAAAACGCAAAACATTTTGAATAACTCTGAAGTAATGTGCATAACTTTGGCTTTAGAGTACATGTAGCGCACATTGAAAACGCAAAATATTTTGAATAACTCTGAAGGAATGTGCATAACTTTGGCTTTAGATCGTGAACCACGTCCTCGTATGTTGAATATTATCGAACGTTTCGGCAAACATTACAGTTTCCATGTTCAGGGTAAATATGTAGTGGGGCGAATTTTTAAAGCTTCATACAGTTCAGGAAAGCGAGGCCCAGCAGTAAATAGTGGAATAATATTAAAATGTATTTTAAAAAGTAGACTGAGAATATAGGAACTTTATTTATTTACTATTGAATAAAATAACAATAAATTTAATTCAGAATAGCCTGATTTTAACCTGGGATCTCCCAGATACAAATCAGAAGTACTATCTACTAGGTCGCGACGTTGGAACTGGGCAGACATAATATCAGGTTAGAGTTTCGCGTAATTTATAAACTGGCATGCTGAAAGACTGACTGAGAACTCCAAGATACACTGTAGCGTCAGATGCGGCATCTGTATTACAGAAAGAATTATTCCGATTTCCATTCAGTTAAATTGAAACATCTTCCCACTGAATGTCTCCGTTTACTGGTAACTTTTAACTCCCTTCCTTCAACAACACCAACATGACGGTCGTGCGAACGCGTGAGATGGATACATTACTATAAGAACCCTGTCTCTCTCATTATATGTTGCAATAGCACCTTAAAATTTGTCACTACTGTGTCCTTCAATATCCTTTTTGTTTTATGAATCAGAATCCACCATTCAATGCTATAGTCAATTGTAAAGATTTGTTAGGAGTCCGAGAATAATTTTACGTATTACGCACCACGCCACGAATACGTAAGAGGTAGTGGAGGTATAGCTGTATTCCTTATTGACCTCGGCACTATATAGAGGTGACTGTCAGTTTCAGCTCTCAGCAGCTTTGTCCCCAGGGAAGGGGCCCCCGTACCCATTGGATACAATATCTGACGCGGAGGCTAAAAGAAAAATATTTTACCCTTGCCGGAATTCAAACCTCGGTCCAGCCCCTAATCAGTAAGCATAATTTTCTGACTGAGTTTCCCTGTTTTCACACAAGATTACTTGTAGGCCGAAAGATTTGCTCGGTTACGTGTTGTTTTATGTCAGTGGTTAATTCATGTGAATAAGTCAGGCGGTCTAATCCGTAAAAAAACTGAAGACATATAATCAAAATTCATTAAAGTATTTCGGAGTTTAAACATGCAGGATGTCTTATGTGCTTCATAAAAATTACGCTGCAAGTAAAAAAACTGTGAGATTTTGCAAGAAACGGAACAATGATTCTAGTGCAACAGGAAAAGATTTGTTGAAAAGACCGGGAAGGTTTCTCAGTTTCCTTCTTCACCATATAGTCCCACATAATTCTCTCTTCTTTGGTTGGAAGGTAAACTCACACTGACCGAACAAAACATCTCCTTCCCACGGATGATTTCCAACTTCTTCGGAGCTGACCTTGGATTCTTGACGTTGGTCATAAGAGGAAATAAGTTGCCCCTATTTTGACTAAGACAAAAAAAGGCATGATTCTTGCGACTGAGAGAGAAGTCCAGGAGCGTGGAAACTGGCGTTATTTCCAGGCATTATGCCGGTGAGTGTAACAGATGTTTATTTATATCCAGTGTAAAATTAGCGATCCTGCTTCGTCACATATGTGGGGGAAATGGAGTCATCGCGTTACCCATAAATCACAGCATACACAATGTTACTTCCCAAGATAAATATGTCAGCATTTTCTTTCCTCTAGTCCTCAGTATGGTTGTTTTTAAGAACAAAAGTTATCACTGCATAATTTAAATTTGCCAGAGCCAGGCTACATGAATGCAAGTCCTTAACTTAATAACTCACTAAAATTGTTAGGTTACAGTCCATATTTCACATTACTTGTAATTTAGCAAAAATACCACTTCATTCTTACGTTTATGTGTAACTGCTTATCATATTCTTATATATTTTTGGGACAATCGATAAATTTTTGTAAAAACTTTTCGAATATTTTTCGTTTCATGAACTTTTATTAGAAACCCCTTTTGCCAAGGCACCGGCAAATTATTGACGAATTCTAACTACAGTAGTCTGGATAAAGTCAAGATAATGGGCTCGCGTACCACCGGTGGTAAGCGTACCATAGGTTAATAAACGCTGCTCTAAACACTAAATTTTTAGATTTTTCAAACCCAAACTTTACTTTCAGTCTTATTGGTTCAAGATGGGGGTCAAAGTTCAGTGTATAATGAGCAGTTTGAATGGCAGTAGATATTGGGGAAGGAGGGTACAAAGGTTACCGTTCTGACGGCAGCCAATACTAATTAACTTGTCTGTCTGTCTGTCCACACAACTTGCAGCTTGTGCGTGCATGTAGAGAACTGCCTTACTGGCTATGAGAATCGTGATTCCTTTGATATAAAGCGATTTGCATAGACAAGAAAATACTCGAAGCAGACGTGGTCTACACCCGCACGCAACAACTGAACTGCCTTTCCAAGTAAATTTACGAAATTATAACTCTCACCAATACAGCACAGCGCGTACCATGTCACGTTATCTCAGTTCTGAAAACATTCAAACAAAAAATTATACAAAACAGCCCAACACGTTTCATACAAACTGAATTTAATGAAAAGATGTCATTATATTGTCAGCATACTATAATGAATGCCTCTTGTAGAAAACAGCAGAACATCTACCGTCTTAGTTCTTAATTTAAAATTACGTTAAAAGGATTCCTGTGCGTATTTAAGGGCGGAGACAAAACACAAACTATTTTAAACATGAATTTGACTATGAAAATGGCTGTTTTCTGAGACGTTGCGCCGTGTAGTCTCGTATAAATTTATAGACGTTTGAAAGGTGCTTACTGCCTCCATCATTAGGAAGATTAGAAAGCCGAGTGCGAAAAAGTAGGTTGAGATAGGAGCTGGTCGGACAAGGCAGAATCCTTGCATAAATTTTCTTTGAAATGAATTAACTATTTCGGTTAAGGATTAAGGAAAATTTTATTATCTTATACTAAAATTCGCGATTCCCCGTCGTCGTCAATCTTTCGTAGCCTAACAGTTGTTCTATAACTTAAAAAGTGCGAAATATCCTCGCTAACAACCGAAGTTACGAATTAAGAAGTCATGATAGTTTCTGGAAATATTTTTTATAGCTATTTATTTTATATTTTATAACTATAAATACATTTGAACTATAATAAAGTCCAACATTTGATGTAATTTAGTATATATTGATTATACAGTTATTTTACAATGCTGCATAAATTCTCTGAGTTACTTGATGTCAAATGAGAATCTGGCGATAAATGAAAAATATGGATGGTCATGTTAGAGGACATATACATGATACTATTCCTCCTTTCACATTGAAAAACTGAAGGCAATCATGTGAAACGTCAGTATACTTAAGGATATCTTCTACCAGCCGTAATTTACACCGATGATATTCCAAAATGGGAATGAGGTTTAACACAGACGAGGTAGATATAATAAAATCCTTAAGAGTTCTTAAGTATGTTATTAGAATTACCGATATTATCACATTTTTATGAGAGCTGAGACAATGGGAGATTTGTGTATTGCAAGAAGCTCTCTAGTTTCCGTGTAATTCATAGCCGAGAGTGTCATTCAAGTACCAACGAAGTATATTAAGCAATAAGGAGACACGAAAAGTGTAAAACTAAGACTTCATGGGCAGGGATGTGGAAAGTATGTGAGTTGTAACTGCAGAGTAAGGTTTTTGTTTGCCTAATCATTCGGTCAATGGCAGAATGCCTCAGGGGTCGTCCTTGTCCCGACACTTATATGTTTGTATTCCGTTTCTCACGCCAACTTAGGTCATCATTATTGTACCAACATGGCTAATGGGCTGAGGCCATGTAATTGTAGTAAAATTGGCAGTTTATTGAAGACTAACCAATACATTTTCTTGGTAATATAAATTACAAGAAAGTGACAGGATGTCATTTTTTAATTCCAATAAGATTTACTAAGAAAGTGTTTTATTAAATTAAATATTAACACCTACTGCTAACAGATAAGGACTTTTAGTTCTCGACCATAAATCCCTTATAATGAGATCAATATAGTCGAATATATAAATCACGTCGGTTTTTTTGGAAAAAGGAAACTATTATCACATAAAGTCACTCATAAAAAGTGTCGAACACTTGCGCATTCTTAAGCACAGCACAACATAACACTTCGTATTCATAATTATGAAGATCTTCAGTGTGACTATTCATTCACAAAGCTACTCAATTTTTGAAACACATGATTTACTGAAAAGGATTTGAGATTCTCATGGCCTTGAGCACAAAGAAGGCTATTTATTCTCTGGGTTGTTGCGCCGTGTATTCTAGTAAAAGTTTACTAACGTTTCAGAGGTTCTAGCTGCCGCCATCATCAGGGTAATCGAAATGATACTATTGATTTTAAAAAAATTATGAGAACTAGTTATGACTATGCAGTTTTATATCTCGATTGTTGAGAAACTCTCAAAGTAACATTCATGGGTCCCGGACGTAACTTTTCAGATTTCATCTTTGAGGCAGTTGGTGCTGCCTTGAAGCAGATAACAGTCCTTGCTTTTATGAAGAATGCACATTATTATATCAGCTAATAGCACAATGACAGAAATGACAGCGAAATGCGTAGTTCTAGCAAGTATCAGCAACACTGCTACTAAAAAATTACTTGAAAGAAAAAGAACTTGGTTCCATTTAAAAATTATTACTGTTAATCAACCCTTTGTTGGTACCATACCGTCATTACTGAAGGGTTGCGAAGTCAAAACTAACAGGAAGATTATATATTAGCAAAGTGTACTTCAAACGCCGTCAAACGCCTTAGTTAACATTTACTCATCAAGACATGGATCTTGATAAGACCTGCCGATATCCGGCAGCAATTAAATTAATTACTGTCCTCACAGATAAGCGATCTTGTTTCAGTTTTGACGTTGGCAGTTTAAATGCTAGTTGGCGAATTTGCCACAAGGGGTGCCTTATTGCTAAGTCACTTTCCCGTTTTGAAACAGGTAAAACATAGAATATTAACCAATATAATTTCGACAGGGCCTGTATAATACAGGAGATTGTAATTACGTCTAAAATTATAGTTTTATGTGGAAAGTAACCACACAGATCACTGCACAAGGATTTGATATGAAGTGCAGTCTCTTAGAAAGGTTCTCCAGTTTCTGATATTTTTTCGTTGGTTTACATTTATCAAAAATCTCTAATCTGTCTCAGAATAAACTGCCCTTAAACCTCAGATTTTCCCCCTGCATTCCCCCCTCGAAGAAAAGACACGGTTATAAAATATTAAAGTTTACAATTCGAAGATGACTGCCTTGGCACTTCGTTTATTTTATTTCGGTTTCTTGGTTATGATTCGTTGTTTCTTGCAATTGATTTATTTTTATTGGTAATTGTAAAATGTCTTCTAAAATGTTGCGGCGTGTAGTCTGGTATAAGTTTAGGGACGTTTCAGAGCTACTTGCCGCCTCCATCATCAGGGCGATGATCGTTGTACCATATGCAACATTAACATTTCCAAAGTATCAAAAAGACCTCTGCTGTCTATTTGCCACGGAATAAGAAGTCCTCCATTCGACAAAGTCGCAAATACAAGAACAGTGAATGGACTGTAAGGAGGCGCGGGAAAGCTGTTGCTTTTTTTGGTTGAGGTTTGTCAGAATGCCCTCTAGAATCTTGCGGTATAGTTCTCGTCATTCCCATGGGGCGTCCAGTGCTTTCCTAATGGGTGGGTCCCTGTGACCTTGGAAGGAAAGTTGAAGGCTGCCAAGAAAGATGAAGTTCGCCCTGTGAATTGGAGTTAACTACACGCCTGCCGAAGGCTGAAGAATGTTATGTCATTCTGAAAAATGCAGAGTAACAGTATGAAATCGGAGAAACTTGATCAAAACTCCAAATTGCGATATTTTATTATATGTACAAATTTGTTACTGATGATTAGTTGATAATGTTTGTAAGGGGAATTTATAACGTAATTCAAGATATAAGCCCATAAATGCCACGAGGGAGAGAGAGAGAGAGAGAGAGAGACAGGGAGACAAGAAAGCCAAGAAGTACCTGTCAAGTGTGACGTGTTTTGTAATTATTTTATGGAATTTGTTGTGTGAGTAGGAAATAAAATTCGTCGGTTGGTTCTTATTCTTTGTCATAAAATTAAAAATAAAAATTAGCAACCTAAGAAATTAAATTACTGGTCTAACAGATATGATGTCTTGAGGATAATTAAGATTTTAACCTGGAAACATCTAAATGGGCTACTAAATATGATTGCTAACCACTCGACAGCGGATTTGAATGGAAGTCTGTGTGAAGAAGCAATATTCTCCTCAGGTTTTGAAGAGAAGAAAAAGTCAGTTTTGGTGATCATTCAGCTGCAAAATCAACGAACCAAATACTCCAGATTACAATTGACTTTCGTGTCTGCTGTGCTAACCTATTTGGGATATATTTTAAAAGAACCGATTAAAATTTCAATCAATGTTTTCTATGTATTTCTTGTGAAGCGAATTATTAAGATAACGTTAAAATAAAATAGAATTAACGTAGCCGACAATTACACGTTACATTCCTTTCATCACATGTACATTTACGAATATCAAGTGGTAATACCAGCCGAGAAATTAATGTTATCATACCGATCTTTTGGACGGTAAGCAATAAGCACTACGAAGCCGTAAAAAGTACAACGTCTCCCGCTTTTCTCATGCACACAACTTATCTCTTCATCTGTGACCACGATCCTCTGAGACGTCCCACTGTTTGCATGTAACAATAGAATTTTACACTTCATAGACAAATGTTTAAGATATTTAAAACGTGTAAGTTATAAGTTGTTATAACTTTTTAACGGGAAAATGCAAGGTGCGCGTTAACTGTCGGAAACAGGAAACGAGTCGATCTTCAGCTATTTCAAGAGGGGGTTGAGGAGTGGAGGGTGGAAATGGTGGGTGATGAAATTAGTTATTATTTAATCGAATGGGGGAGTGTAAGGCGTTTCATGTAGTTGTGAGGCTACAGCAAGGATGAATGGTTTACCCACATAAATATTAGCTTATTTAGTATAAACTATCGTCTTATAAGTTAAAATTGTTTACTCTGTTTGTGGCAGAATGGACTCAAATACACTTCAGTTTTATAATAAAATTTGGGGCAATGTTCTTTTTTATTTCTCTGGACTGTTAGGGCTAGAATATTTTTGTACAGTACGATAAAAAGACATGGAAGTTATAAATGTGGGATGTGGTTATACTAACCTAGTTTCTGAAGACCTTCTCTGACATGACCTAACAACTAAAGAACAAAAAATATTTCATTAATCGAATGTTGACCCCACAAACTTTCAGTATCACCACTCTTCAATTTATTACGAAATGCGAATCTACCTTAATTACCGTTTCAATGTTCAGTTTTGCTTCTAAACATTATTTTAAATTAATTTTTAACAAGAGGAAGAAACTTTGTGTCAAATAAAAATATGATTCAAATACAATAAACATCTCTCTTTCCAACTAACTGTTCTGAAGCGAAATTGAATAACTCCCACCTTTTTTTCACTACTGAACATTACTGACGTATATGTGCAGATATAATAATAGGGCACAGCAAAAACCTAGTTTATGTGGGTGTCCATATTTTTATCACCAACCGCAAAAAAGTCTGTTGAACTGTAACATATCGGTTCTTTAAAAAAATTATTAAAAAATCAGTGGTCATTTCTGTAATCTTTACTGGCAAATTATAGGTTACAGGTTTTGTAGTAGGGTTTCGCGAAATGAGAGTGATGAATTGGATAGCAAGTACCGTTAGGATCGCATTAGTACAACGCTAAGCCAAGGGAAATACAAACAAAATGAAGTGATCAATACTACTGGATGGCAGTATGCATAAATTGCAAAGCCTTTCGTAGAAGAAGATGTTAATGAAATGATTGATGATTCTTGGTGAAACTAGTCAGTAGCAGCAATTAATGTTCTCACCAGTCTCCGAATTATTTTATGAATGCGAATTCCACGAGTCGAAATCCCAGGTCATTAATGTGTGTTTTTACAGGGGGTTGTAGGCTTTAACTCAGAAGCATGAGTGGGCATTTCTCGGGAAAAAATTCTTTTTCTTCCTCTAAAATTAAATTGTATCGGGCTTTGCCCCCATATTCTTCTCCTTGTTCTTACTCTTCTACTTTCCTTCCTAAATCTCCCTTTAGCTTCACAATGTTATGGTTTAAAAAAACATTTTGTAATATCTCTCTACAAACATTTCAAATACTTTGGTAACACATACCAGCTTTTAGCGGACATTGGATCTAAAGTTGTCACATTCAGGAAAACTGCTTGGAATATGACGCGGGCAACAAGTGCATTAAACGATGAGCTGTTGGGAACAGTCGGTAATTGGTTAGATAAAATGATAGCTTAAATGTTTGATGGAACGTTGGATACAATAAGGCAGCTGATGCAAGGCAATCCAGCAAAATAAATAGCATATTTCACCACGACTTATCAATCTTGCACTTAGACTAAATCTTAAAGTTGTTCCTGTGCTTAAGCACCACGCTTTGAAGACGTGGAGTTAAAGTTCCACGTTCATTTTAAAATTTAATGGAATTGAGTGATCGGTCAGTTAACGCTGTAACCGCTTTACCAAAATTCATTATATGGAAGTGGATGTGGTGTCGAAGTGAAATATCCCCCTACCGGGAATCAAATCCCTGTCGTCCAGAGTAACCGAAATGTCACTTGACAACTATCGATAATCATTTCTACATTACTTCTCGGATATTGTAGTTTTCACCCTCAAAAGTAAAGTAACGGATATTTCCGTTATTCGATTTTCTTCAAGTATTAACCTGTGAACTATTAAAAAATTGCAGTTTCCTTCTTTAGTTAAAAAAATTGAAGTAATTTTTCAATGCGAAACTTACAATAAAAATAGGTAATTATTGTAGCAGTTGTTAATTTAACACCTCACGACTAGCGTTGTATCCTCTTCCCTTAAGTGAGGGTAATTCTAGATGCCTCCCGGCAGGGGGTAGTTGGGACGGCCCCTTTTATGAAAGCCGACTCCTAAAAAGAAACAATAAGTGATCGGGCGCGGGGTCATGAGGTGAGGAACGGTAAGGAAACACTCAGCTGCTCTGATGCCTAAGCATGTCTTTATGCAAAGCTGGCATTTAAACAGAGCGGATGATTCGCTGCGTATCAATGGCTCTCATAGAAATTGTAATTAATGGACCAAAGAAACAGGAGACTGTCCTGGATGTTGTTAGCTACAGCAGAATCCCAATTATCTGACCTAAACGGGACCCGAAGACGGTCGGAAAATAAGGAAGACTAGTGAAGAAGACGAGGGGAAATATCAAATAAATTTATAATACAATTGCAGTATTATTAAATTACGAAGAAAATAAAACACTTCTTCAAATGAAAAAATCTCATGAAAAAATGTTATTTATAACAATAAAAATCTATAAATTAAAGCGTTTATTTGTAAGAATAAATGAAAAAACACCTCCTTCTGAGCCTCCAGCACCGGTAAATCTGTAACCCGTCCCCTGAAACGTCGCTGATGACAGACAGAATTGCCGTTGATCTAACCTGCTTAGTACAACATTCATATTCCTGCACTGCTCTATATCTGAGCGAAGAATTGACTCGACCTTCAAACAGAAGTACCCAACTCAGCAAACACACTGCCGTTCTAATACGCGGCACAGAAATATTTACCGACTCTGTTCTCCATAAGATTCTTAAGTTTCTAGCTTTTCGTCTTTTTCTTGCATTTTTAGTATTTCATACTTTATATATAAAATGTAGTGAAAGGGTCGGGTAACTGGCAACACACCCATAGCATCAAATATATTGCAGATGTGCCAACAGTAGAAACATTTTCAGGAATGTGCAATATTTCTAGGACATCATTCAGCCATGGCTTCAATGTCGAGTCACTTCTCCGCTCAGACAGACTGTACTAACAACTCTGCTACATAGGTCTATTCGATTTTTATAACTACGGTGACGTCATTGGCCTTCAGATCAGTCTGAACCCACTCGACCGATTTTGTCTCCCGAACACCTTCATAAATCTTTATCTTCTTGTCATAAACTAGAAATGCTACGAGAAGAAGTTTTCAAAACCAAATTGCTACATTACTATATAATAAGAAGAAATAATCATGTGACAGGCAGAAGGACAGACGAACCATCATTTTGTTCCGGCTTTTCCTTGAAACAAAACACATTAGCAACCTCAGATACCAAAGCCAGTTGGAACAGACTGCAGGCCTAATGCGGTAATACCTACGTTTCTAGGTCAGGATTACACTTCAGACCCCAAATACTACAAAAACTGTCATTATGCCAATAAATTGTTCCCTAGTTGAACCGACATTGCGGCAGATCTAGTTTTGGAAATGACAGATCACCACCATGCTTCTATTCCCGAAAACGCTGACTGTACAAAGGCAGGACCGACGGTATGCAACCCGTGGTTCGTACATTCTTAAGTCATGAAAAGATTTTTACAAAATCAACTGGTTTTGAGAAATATTACATATATGAATTTAAATTCGCTCTTCAGCTTTTAACGTGCATGTTCTTAATACACAATTTTATTTTGCAGTGAAATATGGACTTTCAGACATGAGGTCCGCGTTATGCGTTTATTTCATATACTTGTCTTATAACCAACGATACGAAACAGCTGGTTTAACCATGTCGTTTTAAAATACGTGGAGATCCATCGCCTACACTGAACTTATACTATATTTATAATAAGCGCTAATCAAGCTGTGACCTGTCAGTGGCGTGGTTGTATTTTCAATTGAAACATGAGCTAAAATGTAAAAAACGAAAGACCCTTTGCCATTGCCCCAAATGTCATTAACAGCAGAGCTTGGGACGTAGCGAGAGTTTATATAAATAATAAAAAGTTTGGATTTGGTTGACAAGTAGTGTTCATGTTAATGACAAATTGCTTGAACAAAATAAAGGAAAATGAATGGAGCAATTTCGAGTTATTCCTACCTTGACTCGGGAAGTGATGGCTCACAAAAAACACTACGTAGCTGTACTTGTCGGTCGCACTAAGTGGCCTGTCTATTGCCCGTGGGGGACACAGTGTGACACACAGTGCTCCAAGCGGAATGTTCTTAAGTTGGAGGAAATTATGACGATGGAACTTAAATGGTAGGAAAGCGCCTAACTTCTATGTGGACCGAAATTTTTAAAATTTAACCCTGCCCGGCAAGAAGATCATTTGGCCTGAGCCCGAAGTCTATTTTTAACTGTTACCCGTACCCCACTTAAGCCCGACTTCCTATTATTCCAGCCCGAATAATCCCGATCTATTTAAAACCTGCCCTATTTATTGTATCATTAATACGTTTTTCTTCCAATGCGCAAATGTCAA
>NW_019059665.1:251520-278072 GCF_000696155.1 Zootermopsis nevadensis | reverse complement strand
GAGGAAATAATCTCGTTTTAAATTGAATAGAAGTCTGGGGTGGGGGCAGAATCGAAATGGACATTGTGACTTGGAGAAAAACCATACCGTGCCAGAAATAAAACCCCGTTCGTCAAACCCGTAGCCTAGTTACTATACCGGATAGATATATTAAATATTACGCTGATCAGTAGAAGCTGATTAATTTTCTTCAAACTTGCAGGAGACTGTTCAGCAAAAAGTAATAATGGACCGAGTTGAGGTGTTTAGTTACGCTAACAGATATTTCGAAAACAATATTTAGTAAAACGACAATTTTATTTTATTTATTTAGTGTTCTGTCTGACGACAGGTCCATATGAACAGGATCCTTCCATCCTTTTCTCGGACTGGGACCTGTTCATATACGTTCTTGGCAGATGATCCAGAAGTGATTTGCCATTGCCTTCTTCTGTGTGTGAATGGAGTAATTGTTGGGATGCCACGGAGGAAAACTCCGTGTTGCCTAGACCACGGCCTTGCCCAACACAAGTTATAAATTCGGGCACCGCCGGGAATCGAACGCGAGACCCCCAGGATTACAAGGCCAGCGTTCTAACCGCTAGACCCCCGTGGCTCCTTAAAACGACAATATAGACAGTAAATTAATAACATGCCAGAGAATAAATCGCATAATAAAATAACCTTCAATGGTATTCAAATAAGATTGTGAAACAAAACGAAAGAGTTTAACCTTCTATACCGAAGAGACAACTAACATAAACGGAAAATAATCGACAAAATAAATTTTCCGTGATCAGTTGCATGGGTGAAGACACTCTAATATCAAAACAGTAGTCAATACATTAAAAAGTAACTACAGGTAAATTATATTATTTATACAATTTCAGACTACAGACATCTAGGAATGAATTATGATTTTTATTGATCTGACCGGAAAACATATGGCATAGCTCTAATGACATAATATCCGTGGAAGAGACCAGCAAATAGTCAAGCCTATTTTAACAACAGTAATCAAGTCTAATATGTTAATCACAGGGGGTTGCTGGTATAAACCTGTCCTATAGCAGGCAGATGTGTACATTCTAAGCCAGATAAGAAGGTGCTCGTTTTTGCGCCCAGTGGGGCGCTGTCCACAAGGCATAAATTTTGCTCTTTAACTAATTTCTTTATGAAAGAAAAGATCGTATTTTAAACCAAGAGGAAATAACGCATTGGATACAAGATATATGGACTTCACAGTTTTATTTGAACCAAGACAGATAGGCTTCAACTTTCATGTATGTATGTGTGTTATATACGAATAATTTCAAGGCTTATCATCATTTATAAGATGATTCCACACTGCTGGACTAGAAATAGTTAAAGGCCCGCCCCACTTCGCAACCGTAGTTTCATCGTAAACGTATTGATAATCATCAGCGGCATTGTATTATTATTATTATCATCATCATTATCATCGCCATCATTTATTTTATTTCTACATTCACATCTATATTTCAGACTGCCAACATGCGACAATAACACTTATTCTTGACTTGTAAAAGAGAAATGTTTTCATGCCATTTCTTTTCACGGGATACAGAATCTGCACCCCGTTGATCCAGAAAACGTCAAGATTTGTGGGGAAAACAAGTGCGTTCGGCAGGCAGCAGGTTGTGGGCCCCGGCACGCGACAGCTTGCCAGACGGCACAGTTGGTGAGCGGGCGCCCCCTCCCCAAGTACAGCCAGCACCTTCTGTTGGCTGGGAACAATGGCCACTTTGCCCTCAGGGGGAAGAAGTCTCTTGTGCCTGGTGGGTTCTTTCCAACACCACAATCTTGCGGAAATTTCATCATGACACAGAATTCGTTTATTAATGAGACAAAGGTGAATACTGTAAAGAGACGCTACACAGTTGATGTCACTAGTTTCACGGGACACTTGACTGCTTTTCGCGCCAAAAATAGGAAGATAAAGAACGCAAGATAAGGACTATTTATTAACGCTTTTTACCGTAATTATATTCTTACCATATGCCTTTAAGATACTCAGCATTTTGTCTGCAGAATGTAGGCGTAGTTTTAGATTTCGCTTGGTGCCAGAAATCTCTCGATTCTTGAGATATTAATCTAAAAATCGAGACAGTCGATTGTGACCTTCTGGTTTGAAACGCAATGTAATCTTACAGGTGGTCACGAACGTCTTGGACGATAGTACGGAGGCAAAAAGACAAACAGAGTCACATCTCAGATCGCGATCGACTTCTTAAAGGTCTTGAGAACCTCAGATCTCAGTTCTTCTTAAATTAGCTACTACCTGTAAACCCGCATCTGAGAATAAAATTAACCACTTGAATCCAAAGTTTGTATAAATAAAATTTAGAAATTCAGTTTTTACCGCAAAGAAAACAACACGTCACAAACAAAAGAATCAGTTAGTTAATGCTCTTTAAGAAAAAAAAATGCTGTTTATTCTGAGAACAACACGAAACCCATACGCACATTCTATGGACAAAATGGAGAGTTATTGGACGTTAAAGCAAAGTTATATGTACATATAATTACCTTTCGTCCTTCAAATGTGAGGCATATAATCGTAGTAATTTACAAATGATAGATTTAAAGTCTGGCACTGTTTTAGTGTTGTTTTATCAAATAGAACACGAAATGATGAATACGTGCATTGGTTTACATGAGGTAGACAAATTCGTACAAAATTCTGATGGAAAACCAAGAAGGCGATGGAAAGATAGTATTGAAATGTATCTTGAGAAAACGGATTGTGATAAAGTAAACTGAATTAAATTACATCAGCATCGTGAAGAATGGCTGGCTTTGATATTTGCAGCGATAGCCTTTTATCAGGTGTCTACGTATTATAGGTCTAGTTTTGTATCATAACTCATAATTGTAAAACATCAGTCACCTGAAGAAGGAAGCAGATTCATAACTTTTAGGAAAACTATCGGTTTAGTATTTTTCCTTGATTATTTAGGCTATATTGTGCGTCTGACAAAGGTTAAGCGTTTGAAGCAACAACATAAGCAGAAGTGTATTGAGGCACAATATTACGTCTGTTTCAAGAACATTCGCTGCCCACAGAACGTCTTATAATGGACTACTTATCCTGGCTGTCGTTTGTTCTTAAAAAGTTTTTAGTTGTACAGAAAAAAACTCAGTCATTTGATTACAAAGGACGAAAATGGAGATTTACAATGGCAATTCTTTGATTTCAGTCGATGCTGTAAGCGATACTATTGGAAGAAGCTGTGACTAAATTGGCTAACAAGTTATAACTCATAGCAATGCTTAAATTTATACAGATTTCAAGTGACTCACGTAGTGACGTGTCTAGAAAACCAATTTATGGCACAGTCTTAAAATATCAACTAATGTAACAATAAATTAAACAGAATAAAATAAGAATGTTGGTACTTTCAAAAACATATCTCTATTTATATGTAACTACGTAACACCATGGCAAGTGTTGAGAAACTGGTAGTGGCCCAGCTTTCTCAATAATTTCCCTTGCCTTTTATGAAAGCTGAAGGTTTATTAACAAGTTTATAAAATCATAATTCTGGGTTTTATCACGAATCGGTTAAATTCAGTCAACACCCTCTTTCTGCTTCTCTCTCCCATGCGTGCTTTATGCCTCGCCCATCTCACTTGATTTCACAGCAATAATAATATTATATAATTCTTTTCCAGCCTCATACAACGTTCTTATGTTCGAATATTCTCCTCAGACAAATTCAATCTACTTCTTCCTCTTAAGACCAAGTGACACACGAATAAATGGGTCAATATATTCTGTAAATCTACACAACATTATGTAAAAACTTGTCTTACATATCGTTTATAATGAGAGGGGTGAATTCGTACACCTGGTCCTATGACAAAAGTGGAAATGAATAAAAAATAACGTCCTGTACCGATCAGCAGCTCCCCACTACACGCCACGCCCCGCAAGGGGCCCTCTTTTGTATTTTCTCCCGCGTTTAATGAAATGTCTGTCGAAAGCGTGCCTACACTTGTGGCAAGCGCATGTCGCTTTAACTGAAGAGTATCTGGGCGCACAGGATTACCGGCCACGTGAACACCAAATCGATTACAGGCAATATAACCAGTGTTTTATTTAACTTGCCCTTTTCAAATGACATACTGGACTTAACAATACCGGCACATATATACCAAAACCATGCTTGATAGAGCTCAGAATTATTCAAAGGCCGTTGTCTTCGGTGGTGGGAAATCGTAGTTGCCTTTCTGCAATTTAACTGTAATGATCTCACACAACTCACCAGCTTGTATTGAACGTTTCTCTTTAGGATTTTATGAGCGTTCATTTATATGGTTTGACGTTTCACGGTACCCTGATACTAAGTTTAGAAGCTGTAAATATGCCAGGGTATATTACAAAATACGGCAGTTGTTAGCCAGCCAACTGAGGTTTACACGCTCGAGGCGAACGTAACATGTACTGCCTTGTTGGATCTAACGATCTGCTGTATTCCAGTATATGAAGTATTTTCTATTTTTCGTTTTCCAAATGTTAACGAGACTAACACGCTTGCATTCTTTAACCTGGCAACGGTGATATCATAATATACCCCTAAAATAAACTTACGTGTGTAGAAGATGTGACCCTATATAATGCATAAACACGTAGAATTATACGTAAAAGGCTTACATGCATGCATTATTTACATACACACACTAGCCTACATATAGATCTATGTTCCACAGTTCAGTAGTTAACATTTCTGCTTTATATCAATATTATCCTGGTTTAAATCCTCGTCCCAGACGCCGATTATATTGATTAAAGTTTTCGTGGTTTTCCTCGGATCCTCCGCTATAATTCAAAAATATATACTTCAAAAACTAATGACCGTTGTCTTCTCATTTCATCAGTCAAAATTCTCCCATTCGACTTAGCTTAAATGTTTCTAAATGAACAAAACTACGTTCTTTACAAGATAGAACATTTGTATTATGTCATTCGTCCCTTTATTTCCCTTCTGATGAACAGTAACATTCATCGTTATAAACTCATTACTTAATGAAGTTGTACAGAGTGCTTCTTAACACTAAAAGTTTGAAGGGACGAGGTGCAGTGAATACAGGATATAGAAATGGGTTGTTTCTCCCTTAACACAGAATTTTCCTACCCTTGTAATGAGCCGCTGTTGCTAAAGAAACCTGACCTATAGCATTTCTTTGCCCTTATCTCTGCCCTTGTCATAATAGTAACCGCCGAGCTAACCGGTGCTTGAACTGCGGGTGGTCAACCAGTGATTAGTACGTGGAACTTAGCACTAAACAACCATGTCGTGCTTTATTTGTAAATAGCAAGGATAAAACTTACTGTAGCAAGATGTCTGTGATTGATACCTTTTCATTGACTGTCTGCAAAGTACAGAACGTGTTATTTGAAATATTTTCTGTTTAACAATATAATTGTTGGCTTTAAACGTGTCATCTAAATCCGAAGCTGGACGTACGTTTAAAGTTTCTCAACCGGTGGTCTCAAACAACGTTGAGCAGTTGTGGTTTCAGGCACAAAAATAAAAATAAATCCAAATGTCCTAATTTTGATCTTCGTTTTCTACCAAAATAAGTTATAATTACAGGTATTCTTTCCCATAATTAATTAAAACTAGGCCCATAAGCCTCTTATTTTTTTAAAGATATTAATAAGAATTGTCTCTCTTGAGGTGTATTTATGATTCCGTCTATTTTATTCTTTCAGGTTTAAAATATATTAAATATTCGTATAGGCGCCATAAATTACGCATTTAATTCAGTTCAGTCGTTAAAGATGCATGGAGCTATACCTCCTTTCTTCCAGACGTTTACGTGTTGTGGTACATAGTTAAACATCAGGGAGAAAATTAAGTTTAACTTTACATAGATTTTCAAAGCTTGCCGCAAATGAAATATAAAGATGTAAACACTTTATTGTCAATGAAATTGACAAGGAATAACAAAACTCTACAAATAAATCACACCAAAATAATTTCTACAATAGAATTATGCACCTGTTATTAGCAAAGGGCGGTTATTTTGTAGTCTAGACATAATGAAGAAGGAAGAAATAATATGGCGCTTTCGTGATGGCAAGCCGTCTGAAGCTAGGGCAGATTCATGGATGCGGTTTCCTAAACACTGTTAATGCCGCTAGTTTTACTTTGAATACGGATGTTTGGCTCTTTGATCCTATTTTGGGAACAACAGAGGTAATTGTGTCTCCATCTCTTGAAACTCCCCAGACGAGTTTAAGTACAATACAATCCAACGACTGTCAATAGTTTTGCGTTGTGTTATAGTACGGTAAGCCGTAAAGCACTGAACATAACGGTGAAATAGATATGAAGAATGGAAAAATCGGGTTGGAAAATGGAGGATAACAAAAGAGGCGACAGAAGAGTTCTGAGACCACCGACCAGCCTTTCTGCTGCTGGAAAAGTTGATTGCATCTAATGGGTGGGATTCTTCAACCGTAGATATAGAAATCAGTGTGCATTATTTTTTCTCAGACTATATTTTACAGAAACATAAGGTAGCTCATGAAAGTTGAAATGTAATGTGACTAAAACTATGTATGAGTGAATGGGCCATTTTCGTTTTTTACAAATTAACCTTCTCATGTCATGGGACCTATGAAAGATCGCGAGAAAATTATATGGAATTTGCCACCGAAATATCTCTACGTACTGCTGCATACAATATATTATCTCCAGTAATTACTTCTGCATATATTTACAGACTATTTCGATCTCGTAATTTATAAAATTGATTTAAAGCCTCGGGTTTCTTTCATGTTCTTGTAGCAGAAGCGTTTCTATATGAGACTGACAATTCACCACTGCTCCATCCTGAAGACCAGCCCCCTCCCCTCCCCACAAGCCTGCCTCTTGGGTGTACAAGCAATTTTACTGAAAACGTACCTTAATTTCTTGAATTAAGTTTTTATAGAAAATATAACGGTATATTATTTAGATTTTAGGGTTTACCAACATTACATAAATCCTTGTTGCCTCCATCATCAGGATGATGATAAAGGCAGGAAGTACCTCTGAAACGTCGGTAAATTTCTATTAGTCTACACGGCGCTACAACCCAGAAGACAATCTACAATATTTTACATTATGTAAATAATACAGAACTCTGCTAAATGGATACTTATAGAAAAATATATTGTGCATTGTGATTCAGTGTGTGCAACAAACGAGCATTATCACAGTACAAGTTAAACATTACTCTATTTCACCTGTCTGGTTCGTCCTACTTCAAACGTTTTCAATGATGATGCCGCATCCTGTAAAGATGTTCCTGATTCCTTGGTCGGTAATTTTACGATGCTGTTTTAGCTAAAGGTTAAATGAGATTGACAGATATTTGCACTGTTGACTGTAATATATGGAGAAAGAGGTAACCGGTCGTGGTCTATTTCACGAAACTAACCAGCCATTGTTTGAATGGTAAAGTCAAATCACAATAACGCCAATAATGCCCAAGCCTCAGACTAGTTTACCGTTAAATTAGTTTTGTAGGTGATAAAGTTCATGCCTTCTGGACACATTGTAAGAGCTATCAGTCTTAGAATTGTGTTTCGGAAGGGAACAGCATGGCTGTACGACTTTGCGTTATATTGTCGTTTCCTAAACAAAAAGTCGAAGAAACGATTTGCCGGTAAGGTTCCGCTGATTAGCGGTAAGCAGAGGGACCTGTGATGCCATGCTGTATCTCCCTTGTTCATCACGATGTAATGAAGGGATACGGGTTCTTCTCCCCGGGGCGAGCACGGAAACGTCGCTGCTGAGGTAGTGCGCGTGCTATAAATTGCAGGGATATCAAACTTCCGACGATGTCAATTTCATGGACAGAGTATCACGCAAAATGCCGCCTCCCTTTTGTGTGCCGAAACGTTTATTATCGCCACAAAGTGCCAGATCCGGTGGAGCTTCCTTCAATGTTTAAATCATTTCTATGTCAAACTCGGTGTTAAATGAGGAAGTCTACTGACTAATACTTTTTATACTTAGTTGAAATGTGTACTCAGAACGTAGTACTAGTTTCGAAACGTGTTTTTTTTGCGGCTTTAAATAATTCGCTGGTCTTGATATTAATTTAGTGCAAATAGGCAGCCAATAAAATGCCTCTAACTATATGCATTTCATAATATTATTGCAGAAGAATAATGAATATAAGATTTTCAGGAAAAACAAATTAAATTTAATTGTTGCTTAATATGATGTTAATAAATCATATGGACCCACATTTAATGCAATCCATCATCATATTCTGAATCACCAGAAACCTCTTATCTTATTTTCTTTTGTATTCGTACTTCGCTTCCTTTGTGTGGTGATTCTGGATGCTATTTCAGCTTTCCGAATCTTTTCCATGCTTATCTACATTAGAAATTCACTGTCTTGAGATCAGGCCTATACCTAGGATGTGTACGATATAATTATTTTGTTCGAAAACCTGAAGAGAAGAAACGACTTTGAACACCTGGACGTAGATGGGAGAACAGTATTAAAATTATGTTAAAGAAATGGGGCAGAAAGTCTTAGACAAAATTAATTTAACTCAGAACAGGTTTCAGTATTGGGCTTTTGTGAATGTGTTAATAAAACTTCGAGTTCCATAAAACGCTAGAAACATCTTGGATAGATGAAGATTATCAGCTTGCCAAGGAGTCACTGTCATACAATGAAAATTTAATAGCTACTTTGATGTCGTTTAATTTTTCGACGCTGTAACAGTTTATATATTACTGGCATGAGGTAACCTGCTGAAGTGAGAATTACTTCGACTTGTCAAAGAAGCTGTCTTGACATACGTGACACTTATGTAAGATGATTCAACTACCAAGTCTACTAAACTCATGTGTAGCGTTACTGGAATTCAGTACAATGTTACGATAAGCCAAGAAATGTAAGACAAGTTTAGACAACAAGAAATAAAAATTGAACGTGACGCCCAAGTGGTCGGTTCTCCTGCTTCGTAATCGAGAGGTTCTGAGTTGAAATCTCGACCCGAAGATAGCTATATTGACTGAGGTATTACGTGGTTTTCCTCTACACAAATGTAAAGCAAGAAACTATTCATAAGATAATCAGTAGTGAGCCACATCTATTCAGATACGTTAGTGCTTCCAGACACATTAAGATGTATCTACACTCTCATCTTTGGCCGATGTAGAACATCAAAAAACATTCACTCCAATATAAAAATGAATCTGGAAATGAACATCACCAAAAAGTTGCATATCAGAAATTGTAATTAGGTTTTAAGTTTATAATTTTAACTTTTAAACCTGAAGATGGTTTATATAGAAACCGAAACATGTTGTAAAAAGATGTTCCAATTGTAAATCGATTGTTCGATGAGGAACATAAAATGATATTTTAATTATCTTAATTGTAAATTTATATATGAATTGTGATTAGACGGACAAAAACCGAATAATCAAGAAACTATTGCATCCAAAACAATTTTTCCAATTTATTTGTTAATTATACCTTCACGAAACGCTATAGGCCCACACTCTAAACTAGTGACAGCGTTGATGAAATTTCAGG
Organism: Zootermopsis nevadensis; assembly: GCF_000696155.1. The sequence continues at coordinate 268,512 of NW_019059665.1, read as the reverse complement.
TTCTAACGGCGGCGACACTTAAGATGAGTGTCGTCTGGGTTGCTGTTCTCTGTAGTCTAGTAGAAGTTTACCGATATTTCTAAAATGTGATAAGCATCGCCCTGATGATGGAGGCAGTAGGAACTCCTGAAAAGCCAGAATCTAAGAGATTTTTACCGAAAGAGTCTTTAAATAAACTATAAATAAATTAATAAATTAAATACGAAGAAATAAAGAAACGTAGAAAAATAAGGCAAGATAGAGAAACAGAGGAGGAAATAAAAGGTAAAAGAGAGGTTGCAATACAGGAAGAGATAGACTCTCCAGATGAGGTGAGTAGTAATGTAAGCAGATAACCGTCGTTCACGCCAGGGTCCAAAACTGCTGTGTGCTTATGAGGGAGGTTTATTTTTAATGAGCCTCAAGACTCATCAGTATTTTTAACAATAGACTTTTACAGCCTCTCATATTACAATACAACAGCAAAACCAATGAAGCTACCTTTTACAATAAGCGTGTCCCACAGCGAGGAAAATTATGGAATAATGCACGGGGTGGGGGCGGAGGACTGTTTTGCTTGTGGTTTCCTTCGCGTAGCTAAGTTCCGCTCCATGAGACCGCAAATTGGCAGTGATCAAAGCCAAACCGGCGGAACTGTTGATAACTGCCACAGAGTGGCGTAACATCCTTCTTCACCAGCTGATGAAATGAACTAAAGAAGATCGATAGAATATTCCGTTCATTCCAGTTATGGTAAACATGAGAATGGGAGCATTCAGAAACTGTTAGGACCGTACGTTCAAAGAGGAGTTTTTAAAAGAATAAATTGTTCCTCTCATAGAATTAAATCCGGTAATGCTTCCTACTACTCGGCTCTGAACCTAAGACGAAGAAGAATAAACTTACAAAGTTTCAGGCGCATCCAGCATTTGAAGAAACTCGTAAAAGCTAACAGAATATTGCATCGTAAATAAAAATGCAATTAATGCAAACACTTCGACTTGTGTTGCTATAAAATTCTGCCCATTTCCCGATTTATTTGGCTCGTCAATCAAATCCTGGTTTGTTTTTATAGTGACAATTAGTAAACATGCAAGAACAACAAAATTTATGACTGAAAATCAGGTAATACAAATACATGATTCCTCGATGGGCCACTAGTTTCAAAATGATCTTCAACCCCAAAAGTGTAACAGCACACAAATATATGTTTTAGTTTTTTATGTTACAATTAATATATTTCTTGAGTGGTAAAACTAATATGGTTTACTTTAAATTTTATGCGCTTATTGCAAATGTCTTTAATAAGAAGATAATTTATTTCTATTTCATTTCTTATCCACGTGTTCCATTTCAAAAACTATTCTACGAGTTTCCATTAAATTTAATACTATAGCTGGGGAGGGAATCTAAAAAAATGTTATTGGGGGAATATATTTCTATCCATCTCGGAAAGTATTATTCCCAGCATTAATTTTAGGCCCGAATTACCATTCATGAAATGTTTATGAATTACCCACATTTTCAGTGAACATTCAAATAATGTAGAAACAAAGGAGGAACTGCTTTGATTCGTAGTTGCATATACAGAAGATAAAGCATCACACTGCGCTTTTCCTTAGTCCTTACAAACATAAATCCGTTCATTAGAACTGTTAACTGTAGAGGTTTTTTCTAGGTCTAAGATTACAGATCCTTTCCATTCCACAAAACACTAACACGTTAATAATAAAAATGGTCTTCTTAAGCCTCCAGAGGTAATTAAGAAAAAAATATTGTTGAGAATGATGATTTCTTTGTCACTGTAATCATGCTGTTTCTTCACCCCACGAAAACCTTTCTTTTAAAAAATATTAGTTTCCACAGTGTACAATGATCAATTAAAGGAACCTTAAATGCTTGAATAAGAACTAAGCGAAACCCCTCTTTAAAAGGAAAAGTTAAGCTATAAATTTTAGAGACAAAAATAGAAATATTTCACATCTTTACGATGTGGGGAGGTCTCCAATTTGTGCAAGCTTGGTTGGGTGGCCAACATAATGGGCCATAACTTTTACACCCAATGCAATCCTTTTAGCAATGAGGGGAATTGTTCACGCATAAATTTCACGGGAGTGAGTTCTTTAGCAGTCTGGCACGAGGTCATTCCCTGGGAGAAACCTATAAATTACACAGGTGTATATATTTTGAAACGTGCAGAACCTTACCACATAGGGTTCATGTACAGATCTGTCCATAGGCCTCACTCCAAATCCACCCTTAGTCGATACCAGAAAAAATACTTTACAGCAAAACTTACATAAATATTTTACAACGCGGTATGAATACATATCATCGCGTGTATTTTACAACGCGGTATGAATACATATACATACATATACAAAACTTCATACGAGGGGAATATTTCCCACATCATAAATTCATCAAATTCTGAGGACTACTTTTTTAATAACTTCGCGGTAGTGTTTTACGTGATATTTCTATAACTTAACATCTACAAATTGACTAACGTCTGATATTCTTGTTTTTGGTGTTTGTTAAACTAAATGCGTCTTTATGTCTTGGTTCTATCCACTCGTAATATGAAATTTGAGGATGACTGTATTCTGGATTTTAGTTTTTCTCGGTGGTGAAAATGATTATCTTATTCTTCTCGGTTTTGGCGTAAACAAGTACGAATTATAATAGAAATAGATTAAGGTTTAGAACGACTTAATTTTAAAATTGAAAGTCGTAATTTCTTTCCTTAATAGTCTATTACAACTTAACATACATATCGGTATCTGAGACTGTAATATCGAATAAAACACCGACAATTATTTCTATTCTAAAGTTCATCTAGGTAGACTATGAAAACACGCAAAAGATTTTCACCTTCAGCCCGAATCAAGTACGTTCCGAATAGGTTACCAGATATTGTACTAGAGCTTTTGTTGTTTCGTTACAGAGTAGGTAAACTTTTCAATAATAAAATGTGGGGCTTACGGCAAATGATCGGGTCCTGTCCCACGGTCGTTTTCACTGTGTGATGACTGCACAAATCCTCTGTTCCTTGCAGTACCGCAAAGCCCGGGGCAAAATCAGACTGTGGGTGCGTTATGAGAGAACTGAGCAGGGGACAGTGTTTTATGTTGCTGCTTTAGTTAACACTAATGACTACTTTTTACTTTTTGGAAGAAGCCGCCTACGGTGCCTTCTTCATTTAGTAAATGTTTTTAGGACTAAAGGTCGTTCTTTGCTCCTTTAAATTTATAAAGGGACGAGTCCTAAGCTACCAACCACTTTTACATTAAGATTCCTACTTTATACTATTCTGGATCTATTATGCTAATGTATTCACTAGAATGCTCTTTTCATAAGTGATGCGTAGGCCTACAATAATTATGATAATATAATTGACATCTCAAAAAGACGGTAATAATATAGACGTCGTCAACAATTACTCAATAAAATTCTACAGCCTATGCCTGATTGAAAGTGAAGTTTTAAACAAATAGATCTGGCCTGCAGTAAGTGATAATCGCTTGAGTCTCATATCTTTCTCTTGAATTCCTATACCGGAACCTTGAAAGAATTGAAATAGATTTGTGTGTTCCAGTTAATGAAGTTTCTATCAGATATTAATTTCTATTGCATGATCACGACCATTTTTCAATCATGATGGCTGTTATTTATCCGGAAATACATCCGGTTCTACGTACATAGTATTATATTAACTTGATGGTTTATTTATGAAGTCAAAAAGTGACAGAAAAACAGACAAACATGATGGCAACGTTAATCACAGTTATTACAAGCAACAGATAATGTAAGTAAGAATCAGCTTAAACCTTTTCCTTTCATAAAAGAGATCCACAGCCTATGGTGTAGAAAGTAACGGATTTAAGTTCCATTTATTTGAAAGGTCGTAGACAAGTTAACTTTATGAAACCGGCAAAACACTTTCCCAGTAATTACGTACCAATTGTGGCTCAAGTCGTGACACAGCAACTGTAAAATAACACGGGCTACTATCACAACCCTCTCTGCCAATGGATCTGTATCTAATTAACCGATCTTGTACATAAACGTTCCTTTCTGACCAGTAAAGCATCAGACTGTCCAATCCTCAGACCTGCCCGAAACTCTAGATGTTAATATCAGGTGTCGGTTGATTGGTGTTGAGTTCTACCTGGTATAAGCACGCAAAGACTAGAAGTGGGTGCGGCGACCGAATTAGATCTGTATGAACTCTCCTTAGAGTAGTCGTGGGTGCGAAATATCCCTTAATCTCAATACAGTTATCTGAATCTGTAACGTATTCTTGTGTCTTATTAATAAAACTCACGATGATAATAATAATGTAAATAACTAGCAAGTCTTACTACAATAAGCAATTATTACCGTTAGTGGAAGTAAGTAACTGCAAAGATTACAGAATACGCTCAGTTGGTCAAAGAAATTCCTCACCTTTAATAGAACCTGAAGGTTCACTACCCTGTTCAAAAGAGCTCCAGAACATGCGCAACATTTTTTAACATTATAGTTTTCCTTACGGTTGGCAGTTAACACCTCCCCAACATCAATGCTAAAGGATCACCCCTGGTCGGATGTTCGTGACTACGTGTTCAATATATTCGCAGGCACCCTACATATCTCCAGGCTATCTCCTTCTTTCGAAATCTTAAGGCACATCATGTCATGGTAACAAAGTACCCATTTAACAATGTGAAAGAGCACGCCAAAAATAATTGCAATATCCCAATCATATTTTAATATTTGTTCCCGTTTCCGTAATATTAAATTGTAACAAGTACCACCAAACAGAACAAATCTTTAAATCTACCCTGTAAATGTCGGTCCATTTCAGACCAGTGTAAAAATAGTTGAGTTCTAACCCCAATGTTAAAGTGCTGGTGTCCATAAGTAAGTAAATGATAGTGTTTTAATTACAGAATAAACACCGTACAAATTATATTTGTTATATGGTTAAAAATTGTAATTTATATACTAATTATTTTGAAACAAAACAAACATTATGCCAATTACAATATATTAGTAGGCTTCAATCTAGGAATAAATACTGGCTTTCATATTGCATACAACAAATATAAGAAAAAAAGGAGGTTTCTAATTTTTTTACAAAGAACATTCTTTATGCCCTACTAATATGGTTATTTAATTAATTTTATAAATTTCAGTTAAAAATATAACTCACATAAACACCACTTGGTGGTAAAAATGTGTTTGTTGGTCTTCTGGGTTGTAACGCTATGTACAGTTGAAGGAAAATACCGACGTTTCATAAATGCATACTGCTTCATCTTCTGAGGTGACGATGAATAGAGCAAGTTTATTCTACCTACAAATCCACATGACGTTACAACGTAGAAGACCAATATCGACAATTATGTAATAAATATTTTTCCTTATACTGGGGGGAAACAATATACTTTATTTACAGAAATTTGTCACTTTGTCTTATAAAACTCAGCAATATTCTAACTGTCATACGTGTAACAAAAATAAGTGTCTATACAGCACATTTTATAACGCCCATGAATTTAAACAACAAACTATTTACATAAAAATGGCACTGTACATAGATGTATACAAACATCAACAACTGAACTTGGTTACGTAGGTACATAGTGAACTGTTCCAGCAAGGGAGGGCCTGATCCTATTATATGTATTCAAACATCAAATCTATTTACATGAACTAGGATGCGGCAGTAAACTTCAAACACCAAGCGACGTAAGAAACTATAATAAGAAATGTATCTCTCACTACGTATTCTGTTCCAGCATTGAAGTCTTTTCATTTCGTTAATTCGCATACAAAATGAAGTTTATTCTCACAGCCCGTCCCTTAATTTGTCTTTATTGTTAGGCCTTTTACCAACTGATGAGCAATTATGTATCACTAGACTCAATACGTATCCTAATAATTAATAATTACATGTAATAATACACTGGTAAACGTCACAGAGTTATATATCAAGTTGAGGTACTTTCTGCGGATAAATCCAGTTACAGTCCTGATCATTTCAGGCCACACGTTACAAAAGTTTTATGACGTCACTGGAGTAAATCATTTAAAGCTGTAATGTAAGTCTGAGCCATCTGCAGTGTCTCAAACTTTGACAACTGCCGATCGTTTCCAAGCGATGGGAGATGTGTCCGAAGACGGTCGAACGCCTTGTTCAAGTTCTGCATGCGACGTCTCTCTCGAGCATTCGCGGCCAAGCGTCTCTTCTTCATAACCACTGGACTCACCAGTTTATTGCTCGAGCGTCGCTTTGTTTTCTGCTGTTGTTTCCTCTTTTCTTCGTGCCTTATGTCATCATGACACATCGATTCATCGCCGCTGTCTTGCATAAGACTGTCATCATCAAAATCATCACACTCATTGTCTATCATGTCACATCCAGTACTACTGAAGTCTTCGCTCTTCTGTTTCAGATACGCGCTGTCTTTCTTTTCATCAATGGTCTTCAACGTTCTTTGGCTGTTATTTGACACTACAACACTTCTCCTATTCTGTCCGTTACTCTTTCTTATGTCTTTCGCAGCTTCCATTGCTAAAGAAACCAATGAATTTTTGTTGACATTCTCGTCGATTGCCATCCTCTGGTAGGATTTGTTATATTCATACACATTGTTCAAATGCGAAGTGGCAGGTCCCCTGAAAGCGTAGTTTTGCAGCGGCGTGTACTGCTTGTCATTCTCGGCTCCAAATTTGTGAAGCACCGGCAAGTTACTCTGCTGGTCCATGATATCGGATGTGGGACTGACAGAACGGAAACTGTCGGGACTCGGAGTATGACAGCCGTCAGAGAGGTTATCGAAGCTTCGATTATGTAAGCTCGAAGAAGATGAATTCTTTAAAATATTTGGTGATAATTTGGTAATAGGGGAGTGTGTCGATGGACATGTAAAAGGCAGAGGTGAAGTTGACGTCAGTGAGGATGAGATAAACTGAGAAGAGGTATCGGAACACAGATGGGGCAATACGTAAGTCGTCTGTGCTGAATGTTGATTAGATGGAGAAGGTGGTAACACTGCAGATTCTGTGGATGTTGTTACGAAGCTGGAAGTGTCACTGTTGTCTTTATTACCGCACAGGTAAATATAACGAAACATATCTGTTGCCGCAGCCATCACAAATCAAAGTACTTAAGATTTTTATTACGTCGTATCTCAAATAATATTATAAATATAAAAAAACGTAATTCACTTCATTCAGTGTTTCCGATTAGCACTGCAAAATAGTTCAAATAAAACATAATTACAACGAAAAATTTTCAAATTTCAGCAGTCTCTTAGCTACAACACTGAATACAACTGATAGTAGCACAGGTTACCACGTGTTTCCGACAGGCAACCCACAAACACTCCAGCAACAACCAACCGCCGACCAACACGGCACTAAGCTCATAAGCAACCTGTTATAGCATTTTATATCACCTTGATGTATTCCTTCCACTGTAACCCATATGGAAGCATACAACCCCCCCCCCCTCAATTCGCTTTCAGTCCTATGGGGCCCTTACAACAGCGCGTGCCTTCTAACCAATTAAAACTGGGCTCTACGGTCACATGACGAAAGTATAGCAAGAGGACAGGGGGGAGCCCACGGCTACCAGGGCTACTAGAATGAAAATTGAACGCGACCGGAAAGGGAGCTTGGAAGGAAGGAGGAGCTTCCTACCTGTTGTGTGTTGTACTTTTTGTGGTTGCTACGACTGTTGGAGCGGCAGACAGAACTGGCGCCCTTGAGGAGAACAGCGCACCGCAGAGCCCATTGTCGTAAAGCAGGCAAACGTAAAAATCACTGTCTTCTGGGACGTTGCGCCGTGTAACCGGGTTTAAAGTAAGAGAAGTTTCAGAGTCCCTCACAATCTCCATCGACAGGATGTTAATTTCTACTATACTACATGGTTCAACATCCAAGAAGACAGTCAATTTCATACTAGTCGCCGCGTTGACCGGAAACCTCACCATCGAAACGCGTTTTGAAGAATTAAACAATTGGACACGTCTCGCGGTCTTATCATTTACATACCCTCTCAAGGTGGCAAGAGGATTTTCCTTGATAACAAAAAACGATTGAATGTGAATTATTTATTCCCTTGTTTTAATATTCTAAAAGGCTTATAATATTAACACAGCACTTGCTTGCATCATTTAATTTTTATAAACACACATTTAAAATTATAGCGATTGATGCGAGAGGCATTAGGAATAATCATGGGTACGTCTGATAATGAAGTATAGAAAATACAATTAGTGACGTCTGCATGAAGTTAATAGGCTTGTTATAAACTAGACATAATAGAAAATTCGTAACTTTTTGTGATATTTCAAGTTTCACGACGACAGGTTGAAAGATAACTGTGTTCTAGGATGCTGCGCGTAGTCTGGTAGAAATTTACTGATGTTTCAGAGGTGCGTGCTGCCTTCTTCATCAAGACAATCGACCTAATGACAGAGGCAGAGAGTATCTTTAAAACATCGGTTAACTTCTACCAGACTAAACGGCGCAAGGTCCTATAAAACATTCATCTTCATAACATTTTAATTACACAATACTTTGGTCATATTTTATAACTGAACTATAGGATTGCATATGCTAGTTTATTGTAGTTTAATATATTTAATTGAATAAAAATAAATTGTCTTTACTTCCCGTTTATTAATTTGTTTTATTGCCAGCAAATTCATTATACTTCCTTCTTAAAAGCAGAATAGAAACGGGAACTGTGTTACTGTAAAAGAACGCTAAAGAGAGAACGCGTCTCTCGTTGCAAAATGCCACCACACCTATAATTTTCCTGTCACATTCGGCAAGTTAAAGAGAAATTGATGTTTCGCGTTGCTACCATGAGTTTCCAAAAGAAATAACCGGTTTGTCCTCAAATTTCCGAAGAACTAGCACAATTAGAGAAAGCAACGATAACCTATAATAGTCGTAATTCCTATTTGAATTAGGGAGATTAAATAGGCCACAATATATTCCTCCCAGTTATAAATATTCTGCTATTTTCCGTTGGCCAAAGAGTAATTAAGTATATAAACAAACAGCTCATAAAACTGAACAGAATCATTATCTCTCAATTCAGCGAAGAAAACATTTTAATCTAGTTATTTTACGACGCTATATTAACTAATGAGGATACGTAGCGTCAAATGAGATAGCGTAGGATGATATCGAAGAGAGGAACAGGAAGAAGGTTGCAAGTATCGGACGTATCCTATCAGAAGATAATACCAAATCTGACATGGAGAAACTTAGAAGACCACAAACCATTCAACAAGACAGAATGTCCAAAGACAGATGTCTTCTGGATTACGGCCCAGAAGACAACCATCTTCGTACTCACCGCCGTGAAAACCTCAAATCCTTCTAAGACAGCATGTCCTCTAGCAGGGATAATCAAAATCACTATCACCTGACCTAATATTTACCGTTTATCTCTTGTTCAATACTTAGACCTAAAAGAAAATCTGCACTGCTACACGCCATGCAGGCGCTTGGGGTGAGTGGAGGTATAGCTCCTCTCTTCCCTCTTCCTTGACCTCGGCATTAGATGGGGGTGAGTGGTCAGCATCACGCCCCGGCCGGCTTTACCCCCGGGAAAGTACCCCGGTACTCATTGTAGAGGAGGCGGGGTGGGCCCCAGAGCCGGTCTGGACGCAGAGGCTAGAGGAAAAATCCTCTGCCCCCCGTCTGGGATCGAACCTCAGTTAATCATTACACTGACTGAGCTACACCGGCTCCTAACTAGACCTATTTTTAAAGATTAACAAGATCTAACCAATAAAATCTTCTCTTGCAATCAGCCGCGTTAAATGGTTACCGTAATAAACCGACGTTTCGGGAACAAACTCTGTCCCCCATCTTCAGGGTTCTGATGTGACTGGATCCTCTGCAGTCGCGCTTTACGCCAGGAACCCATCGGCCAAGAGGCTGGCTGGGCTCTTATGGACACAATGACGGATTCAAAGTAGTCCGGTACACCAACGTTTCACAGCTGCTTGCTGCCTCCTTCATTAGGGCGTTCGGTAAATTTCCACCAAATTGCACGGAGCAACACGGCACAAGACAGCGACAGCCATCTGCATCCTCGTTGCCGTGAGAATCTCAAAATTCACTCTCAATACATTCTTGCATCTACAGGTAATCGAATCACTGTCTTGGTAGTCAGTTGATTGTCTAAGACATTGTCTCATGTTAATTAAGAATCAATATCTTGATAACTAAAGACGAGATGTCTGTACAGCGAATTGAGAAATCTACGTGCGATTGTTCCCACCGGTACGCGTAACTGAAGTCAAATTGCGTCCATAATAGGATCACTTTTCACTATCAAAGACTGATTTAATAATTAAGCTATCACGAACTTGAACAGAATATTTAATTAAATATTCGAATTAATGCTACACAACAATAATCGATCGAGTACCTGTCTTCCCTCTGTTTCTTGCCCGCTACATTATTGTTGTTTCTTTCTCAAGTATTTTTTTCCCTTCTCTTCGAAACCGCAATGCCATCTGGCACACTTTTAGGTGCTGGCCGTCCTCAGGCCCGCCGAAGACCTTCAGACAGCTGAACAGACGGCATGAAGACCCGGATAGTAATGACCACCGCACAATGTAATTAAGTTCACAGCGCTGTCCCAGTAGATCTATTCGTTTTCACGCAGCGTGCGGAGAGACTCCTAAACTCAAAAAAGGTTTAGTAACAAACAAGTGGTACATATCTTCGTTCATTTAACGACACTTTATCAACTGCATAGACGGCCGAAACAGTAAAATGAGATGAATGGCCAGGATTCCTGGCAAAGACAGTAATTTTTCCAGACCGACTGTGAAGTCCGCCCAGACTCGTGATTGTTTTCTGCCGTCTCCTTCCCCTGCTGATAAAACGAATCTAGCCACTTACCCTAATACAACTGTGAAATATAGAACATAGGGATCTTGACTTCAACATCCATAAAAAGTTTTCTTTGCGTGAAACTTACACACAGAGGAAAACATATCCTTACATTTTTATCACCTTCGTGTATTACGTATTATTGATTTCGGCCTACATCTTTAAATGATAGAATGACAAAGAATGATGAAAAAGGGTGTGGAAGGAAGTAATAGAGCTAGTTGTTTAGTACTTCCTGGGAGGGCAAACGACAGATAGCCTTCGAAGCAAAATTCGAACCCACAACATTCTGAATATGGAGCAGTACTAACTACCAATGTTCATTATCGTAACCACAATGCACCAAAAGTCCCTATCCTGAGGCAGATAAATCCGATACAAATCAGTACACCCTATTTATCTGAGATTTATTTTAAAATTTTCCCATCATTATTGCAAATAATTAAAAACAAGTAAGATTCGTTGAGAGCTGTAATAGATAATTACGTAAGAAGTAAATAACTTAACTGCCTGACGGAATTAGGCGTAGGTATAAATTACATAATATTCTTGGTTGACATCTGCCCCACAATAACCAAAGATTACGCTGGAGAGAGACTTTGGAAATACACCAAAATATCATTCTCTATCTTTCACAAAAAAGTGACAACAAATTTTAGAAAATCTTAAACACTACTGGTTTTATTTGGTCTCTTCATATATTAATCGTGTAGTCTGCGATCCGCATGGGCATTCATTGGTATTATAGGTTCGAATCCCGTTGAGATAAGTGTCCGTACGCGTATAGCAGATGCTTTCCGATGGTCTAGTCCTCCTGTTGTGAACAGAAGATGATAAAGACGAAGGACTGTGGATCGCGCGTTGCTGTCATAAATAATATATTGCTTTTCAGTGAGGTTTAAAAATTATTACAAATGTTTATTGATCCACAAAGACTTCACGGGGACATCACCTGTTGAAACACCGAGTGGAGCTGTTTGTGATAGTGGATTCGAGACTCACTGTCGCAGCATGATGCTCAAACTCTTCAAAGAAAATCATTATATTACGTTACTGGAGGGCAAGAGCTCCGACATATGTTTGCGATGCCTTCACGCAAGGAAGCTACACTTATTCTTTTAACTGTAGAGAGAATGCTTTCTTTACGTAATACGACTCATTGGTAGGCTAGTAAATTACTTGTAATTATGTTGACGTCTGTCTTCTGGGTTGTAACATCATGTGTACTTATAGGTAGATCAAACGCTTCGGAGAGGTATACTGCCTCCAACTTCAGGGCGTGCTGGGCTTCATGTAAGTAAATTGAAGGATATATATTACACTCAGAATCGTCTTGTTAAAGAACACTCTTAGCTATGCTATTATTTGTCTTGCAAAAACCAAATTATCTACATAGGTCCGCATTTAACTCTTTTAACGCACATTACTCTCATACATAAAAAAGTTACGTTACATAATTATATCAATATTACGTACGTCAATGTAAGCCAACTACTAGCATCCTAACCTATAAGAAGTCCCGGGTCGAAACAGATAATCGCTACTAATGTTAGAAACACAGAATAATAGAAAAACTGTCAGAGAAATTAAAACAAATCACTTGAAAATAGGCGAAGACTGTTAAATGTCGTATAAAATATGTTAAATACATCTCAGGCTATGTTGTCTGGAGTTGAAGAAAAGGCATTCAGGTTAGGATTCATTCGCTAAAACGAAGAGGAATTATGACGTACATCGTCGCGAACTCTAAACATTCGACAAGAAACTTTTCGAATTCGATGACTTTTAATAATTAGAAAATCCATATAAAATCAAGGTTATCACTGCGGTGAAAATGTCGATGTTAGTTTTCATGGTTGTAACACCGTGTAGATTCTATAATCACCAGCTCTGAAGATGGAGGTAATATGTTTCTCCGAAACGTTAGTGTCTTCTTGTAAGTCCAAATGACATCTATGACAACAAATATATTTATCATTTCTACAACATTTTTTTTTAAATTTCAGTTTATAAAAGCATTATATATTTTAACGCCTACAATTAATATATGACAATGGCTGTAATGTTTTCACATTTGTTTTAAAATCCCAAACAATTCCAACGATTACATAAGACTTAAAACAAATACAGGCGTGCTATATGAGAGAAACACAAGCGATGTACTGAATCTCATCGGCTACTTCTGCTTTAGAAATAGCAAGAATTCAATTCACAGAACACAGCTTTTGTCCAACCAATTTAATCTGCCTTTTTTAAAACCCAAGTTTTAGGAAGGAAACATAATGAGGCCATTTTTGTATTGTTGGCAAATAATGGCTGCGGTGAGCGCACTGTTGAGGAGAATGAAAACAAAACATTCCCACAGGGAAGCACAAACTTAGCGACATGCAGCGAAACCACAGCGGCATTCTGCTACCATAACACATGGCAACAAATATGTTAATAGGTGCTTTGTCCCGATGAAGCTGCCAATGGCGAGGGCAGAAAAATAAATAAACGCCAATATCTTAGAGACAAACTCCACTAAGAAGATTTCTGTCTTCTGGGTTGTTGCGCCGTGTAGTATAGTAGATGTTTACCAAAATTTCAGAGGTCATACTGCCTCCGTCATCAGGGCGATGTTCATCGCCCTGATGTCTCTTCAGACAATGCACAACGTATAAATCAAGGAGATTCGAGACGTAAAAATACGACGTTTTAAATTATTGTAAATATTTAGGCTTACATAAAAAATTAATGACCGAAGTCAACGTCTTTAACAATATGACTGTACACACCAGAAGTCAAGCTATTCATTTAATGTCATTAGCGACTTCAATTAAGTCTATAAAAACTTAGGCTTTCAATATGGTGGTAAGATTCAAAGTCACTTCTTTGTGCTATTCCAACTTCTTAAAACCTTCCTGCTAAGAACCACGCCTGAAATAAAATATGTCGGTCCCTACTTTAATTATTACTTGACAAATAATTCGAACTAAAAACAAACATAAACACTAGAACCATAAAAATTAACTGAACTAAATATACTAAATCAGGTGTACATAGACTAAAGCTTTCATAAAACGAGAAGGAAAAAATCTTTTCTAAAACTTAGGTGCCAATAGTGGAAGTCCCTCGTCGGGCGTATAAAACCTGTGGCTGTGATATGAGGACAAACCCTGTCACAAGTCCGAAAATTTCCACCCGAATTTGGTCAGCAAGATGTCCACAGATACTTATAGTTTACTTTTACAGTGCGATAAAATCTTCTCCGGCTCTAATTTAAGAAGTCAATATAAAACATGTTACGTGTCAGGCCATTTCTAGAGGCAGCGTATGAAACTAAGTACCTATGAAACATATACTTTATCCAAAAAATGTTTGTTTTTTGGACAGGCCGGTTTCATTAGCACAGATCTAATGTCTTCACTCTCACGCACACCTCAACAAAACACTGCTTTGCCTCACTAATCTCCCGCCCAGCGCAACCCGAATTCGCCGTGAGGTCAAATCATCCGAGCTACATTTCATTCCATGACCAACCTCAGTAGTAAATCGGTTTTTGTTGTAACTCGAGCCACAGCAATGACATCGGATATTGTCCGCATCAGTTTGCTTGGCGTCTGCACTCCGTAGACCTCGCTGGCCTTCGGCCCAGCAATGCTCGGCTCTTCACAGCAGCGAAATGGTAATCACGCAACATTATGAGCGGCGGTATTCGCTCCATTCTAACACATTGACGCTTATCCTACTACGCCTACAAGAGAGACACGTTCTTTTGGTACGCAGTAAGTAAAACAAATTCGTGTTAACCATTTAACTTTTGTAATGGTGAAACGTTGTGTTCTCTTTGCGGTACGGACTGAATTCTTAAAAATTATTCTAGACGAGCTTCGACTTCTAAGTCCAAGGATAACATCAAAATTAAAAATTGTGTATGAACGCAGTGGGAACCTACTCAGCTTCTCTCCTACTCCACTTTTCATCAAAATCTTTTCATATCTCTACCAGAAAGACGAGCGTGCACTGCCTGAGGACCTTCATAGCCGCAAATCAAAATTTATGTCCCCTCCCCGTCAAAAACAGTACTGCCTGTCAACTCCCCCACTTTCTTCTCTCTCTGTCTCTTTCAACTTCGAAAGGTCTGAATAACTTTGTAAACGAGCAATATTTGTCTCATACGAAGCTCAAGTCGTAAGGATCATTCGTTTTTCTGCGTAATGAGTTCGGTTAAATGGGTAGAGCAGAGCAATAATGTAGCATCAGAGATGATGTGGATCTGCCTAACCGAGAAAGAAATTATATGTTACTTTAATGAAGAGTGTGCTTTACCAGGACCGGACACGATATATTTATGCCTCATTAGTTTCTGCAAAAAAAGTTAACGTCGCTTTTCGCAAAGTATGAGGCACTTTAATCTTCACAAGACAAAAAATGGTGCCCTGCCATAGGTCAATGTCGCCAGCCATATTAAGCTGACACCATGCAATAGTGGGCCGTACTTTTACACTTTTTATAGCTGTTGTTGAAAACGCAGACAATTTAAACTCGCGAGAGCTTTCATGTTCGAGTACTATTCTGCTGACAAAGGTATCGTGTTTAAAATAATGTATAACTGTATCAGCACAGCAGAGATGTGAAATTAGTTTTCTGAATGAAGAAAGTGAGATAAAGCTAAAAACTGAGATAGAAAAGTAAATTGGCTAATATGATTTGTGTAGATGACTATCTTCTGGGTTGATACGCCTTGTAGTCTGGTAGAATCTCTGAGGTCCTTGCTGATTCGATCACGGCTCTTTAGTAGATATGAGCATTTAACGGAAGGTATGTTCCTAACATCTTTCCTGAAATTCTTGTTTTGATTTAAAATATCTCTATATCGAATCTTAGGCTCTTATAAACCGAGCAAGGCTGTTGCAAAGAAAACCATTAGTCTCCGACTGCGGACAGGACAGCATCAAATGATCCGATGAAGATGCCAAATTATATAATTAATAAAGGAAATATGACATAGCAAAATTACGTGCGGAAACATGTTGATGTCTTTGTGTGAACAGAGTGAGGTGGGTGGCAACGAAGGGATAATTAAATTATCTCTCTCAGGTAGAGATTATTATAGTGTATCGCGCTACTACGGTTCAACGTGCAAAATATGATAAAGATTGGGCAAGAAAGAATCCTTTTTCTAACTTCATTTCAAACTTCATCCCCGTGATTAATGACAAAATCACCGGTGCCAAAACGTTCAAAAATAAGGACACAAAAAAATCTGTATTTTAGGAGCTAATAATCTTAATTCGTACACGTCGTAATGCTCTTCAGCCTATGTGTATATTTTATAATTAATTTTAGAAAGTATTGCGAATATAAACGATTATTTTCAGATACGCTGAAGGTGGTCTCAGGAATAAAGATCTTCTTAAAATGTAATTAATTTCAGACACTAAGTAAATTATAATTTAAGAAAAAAACACTTAACTCATAATTTCATTGTTTCACTCATACTATCGTCGAGTCAAACGCTTCACATAAAAAAATCTGTCATATCTGCTTAATCAAAAAATGTCGTGTCATACAGACTTACGTTAAAAACTCTCATAAACATCCGGCCTAAAAGAGTTAATGTAACACTGTTAATAACACATGACTGGACATTGACCTTAAAATAATGTACGTAAGATGAACAATGTTATGTTTCAAAAGAGCATGAAACTTTAAATATATTTCTGATCATCTTAAGACCCAGATTAAGGCTTATTGGTGAGCGGTCAGTCCATCCTAAGGCCTCTAATATCCACTGGTAGCTTGTGTGTTATTCTTACGGCGGGGAACTCTTGTGACGAAATGTTAAGTAAAATGTCTAAGTTCTAATACATTTTAATATTACCAAATGAAAGTACCAGGGATTCCAGCATCAGCAAGACCGATGTTACTATTAACAGTTTTTAAGTAATTTTAACAACACGTAAATGCTAGAATGTATTTTTGCAAAAATGTTATCGCAGCATATTTATGAATATTAATATAGCTTTCCAATAAATATGAAAAGTAACAAAACACTTCCTTTCAATGGATGAAAATAAATTAAATGATTATTTACCTGATTGGTTGGAAGAT
>NW_019059665.1:212586-242549 GCF_000696155.1 Zootermopsis nevadensis | reverse complement strand
GCCACCGGTGACCAATTTAAAAAACCATTCTTGGATGATGATAATTTCTTTGAGGGTCATGTGATACTCTGCAATTCCCACAAGTACTGACCCACAGTACACATCCTGTTTTCTGCTACAAGATCGCTCAAATTTGATAGCTGTATCAAAAGTTAACAACATAACTAACAAACCTGCACGAGATCAATGCTTTACCAAAACCTTTAAACAGTTACTACTGAGATGACTTACATGCATAAATCTCATACATACTTCTGGGATACAATAACATTCTTAAATACTCAGCCAAACATTACATATCTGTGCAGACATATGCAGTTGAATGTACACAACAAATCAAACACTGCCTCTCGTGCACGTCATAAACGTTTACATTTCTAGGTTCATCTGAAATTAGTGAAAATTCCTGCCCATCCTAAGACTTAATTCTCTCATCACCACATCGCAGCATGGGAAAGTCCACAGGGCTTAGCACCACTAATGAAATAAGATGCACCCGCCTAACGCACTCACTCAGAAAGAGAGAGAAAAAACTGAAAGCATGCATTCCCTTGCTGTCTTTTCATGTAGAGTGATAATTTGCACTTTGTATCATATAATGCAAAAGAAAATTGGTTGGAGTCAAAACAATTAGCTTCTAAAGTTCATATACATTCTCTTTTATTATTAATCAATATTATTATTAATATTATTAGTATTATTAGTATTATTATTAGTGGTGGTAGTATTAGTATTAGCATTATATTTTTAGTTCAATAGTGTTGAAATTCATCACACTAATTCATGTAGGTCAACAGACTTGAGTCATATCGTAAAATAACTTCTTTTTTAAACAGTGCTCCTTTCCAGGCTATTTACAACTGGCTAATTCTTAAAACAAACATGTTGATCCACTCACAACATGCTCACACACTTGCATACCCTCATTAAAACACACCACTCATTAAAACTAGCATTCAAAATGTTTACTGAAGTGTTAATATATTAAATGACCCAAGCATTGGAAAAAGCCAAATAAAATGTGTTGTATTAATCGAAACAATTATTTTTATTTATTTATTTTAAATTCAAAAGTAACAAACATCAAGTGAGGTGTAAAGGCCTCTGTGTTAGGCTAGTAACCAACCAGCTTCATAAAAGCTTTACAGGAACATATTTTACTCCTTACATTAAAGTCAGTTTCTTATATATGAATGTCAGCCATTGCAAGAATCAAGAGAAAAATACTTAAATGTACTTTCCAATGCTTGATAGTCAATTTACATATACAACCTTCAAGAAATGTGAGCTTTGTTAATTAAGTACTAGCAAATTCTAGTACCTTAACATGATTTTTGTGGGAACTGTTTCAAAACTTTGCCCCCTCCAGATCTCTACAATTCCAACAGTTTTTCTTAAGACTTGAATTTCATGCCAAGTTCATTTCATTCATGTGAGCTTAGTATTTCATAAATTTTATTTGCACATTTTACATTACTGCTCATGAGTTCCACATTATGGCTCACGTAATACTGATTTGTTCACAGATGGTATCACTCGTTGCACTTTGGTATAGTGTGTTACATGCTAACAAGAATAGTCTATCTTCAAAGTATATATCCTTTGTCTTTTGATAAAAGTTTTTTTAATACTTAAGAAATGAGTCTTATTTATTTTGTATAGTTTGGTGCAAAGAACCAAAATTCATGTGTTATATGTTACTTCAAACTATTTTCATGCCTCTTCCTACTATCAGACACTGTCAACGCTTGCAAAGCGTTCACCCAGCTCATCACACACATGCTGCCTTCTGCTGGAACCACTGGTACTTAGCTGACGTCGGCTAGAGCCCACTGTGTTGCGCCGGAGTCGGGCTATCTGTCGCCGCCTGTGTCGATGCTTACGATGGCACCACAAACATAAACCCAGGACTAGCACACCACCAACACATAATGCAACGCCCACAAGTTTGAATGGGTCAACAGGAACCTCCACACTACCTAAAAGTTAAATAGTTTATTTATAGAGAGCCATACAGTTTCGGGCAAGCATCATTACATTTTATTAACTTTCCAGACTAAATTAAATGGGGCACCGTTTTCGACAATCAGCATTTTTAGGAAATTTTGTGTTTACTCTTATAAGCTTCAATATGTGTATCACAATTTATATTTAACAATAAACAATAAGTGTTAATTAAATACAGATTTGTAATTATTATTTTAAAGTAAACGTTTCTACAAAGAATTTTTAAGAGCTGTAGCTCAGAACTAAAACTAAGCTTCTTTTTATGTTACTTCATTAGGTTCTGTTTGTTTGTACTTAGAATATATTTCAAATCATGGGTTTGATGAATACCCAAACATTTGAATACAAAATATGTAATAAGAATAGCAACAGAAACACAAAACACCAAAACTGTGGGTGTAAGCCCATTATACCCATGACCTACTCACAATACAGTGGAACATTTAGTGAATCATGCTTTTGTTACATAGGTAAATACAATGCACAACACATTCAGGAAATGCTTGAAGAATGAAAAGAAAAGAAACACTAGTATCCAAGTGCATGAGAGCAATTAGAGTATGGCAGTGCTAATCATAACCAGAAGCACAGGAATCTTTGGACAGGTGCCACAGCTGTGTGCCATTATTTATGTCAGAATTATTTAAGGTATTAGAACAAGAGAATGAATTAACTTTCACGTAATATTTTAAGCTTTCACAGTGAATAAATGCACTGAAATCTTCTCAAGCATTTGACTTTGATAATGGTCCTAGGGTCAGTGTTAAAACGTTGGTTTGTAACTCAACTTTGATGCAGCTGACCATCCAAGAGTATTCTAGTACAAATTGACAATTGTTGTTGTTTTGATTCAATGAGTTTAACACATTTAAATTTGTATTTTAACTCAGATATTTATGCCTTTATCATTTTACCAAATATAATAATTATGTCCAGTAAGCAGCAAATAAGCACTCACACGTTGTCTTAGTTTCACATGCGCTCTCTCTGTCTCTCGTTAGCATTGCTCTTTTTCTCATCATGAGAGCAGAAGTGCAAAGCACAGAGATAGGAGAAGC
Source organism: Zootermopsis nevadensis (assembly GCF_000696155.1). The sequence goes on along the minus strand of NW_019059665.1, from coordinate 239,484 downwards.
AAGGGGAGCGCAGGCCCAGTCACAAGCCCAGGGGCAAGCGCACCACCTGACAGAAACACACAACAAAAAGGTTTCAGCACATGTCAATAACAAAATGTTTGCCAAATAGAACAGAGCTGGTAGAGCTGCATGTAATTTTTATCTAGTCTGTAAAACAGGACATAATTTCTTCTGTCTATTTGCTTGTTAATTCCTGGTTAAAAAAAGTTACTGTCATGAAAGCTACATGTGTTTATGGACTGCATTTAGGTAACTACACTGGGAGATGTGCATTTCTGGTATTATTTGAAACATAACATTTGTTAAATGAGTAGATAAGTAAAATTGCAGGCAGGAATCAATGACATTAGTTCAAACTTAAGTGGCATATGATTACCTACCTGTCATAACATTAACAGTTTGAAGTATAGCTCCAAATAAATAACAATGCAAGATAAAACATCAGTTTCAAGTAATGAATTTATTATAGTTGATCTTTCCCTTCATCTTCAACAAAACACCAAAACACTCCTTTATTGTTTGTACATTAGGGATGTCTGACACTTAAATTCATCAAATTTATTTTTTAAGTTTTAAATATGAGTTATGAGAGATGAAGAGTAAAAAATACATTTAATGAGTCTTCCAATGTATATACTGGAGAACCCTAACACTGTATTTGTTTCTAAACTATAAGCTATGAAAGAGAAGAGAGAAAACTAATTTCATAATCAATTTTAGCTCTCATACTCTTATATTTTCAACCTTGCCATCCCAAGCATAATAACTGAACAATAGATATTTTCTGCGTATTTAGTTTTATTACTTTCACCTCACTTTCATAAAAGGTTGTCAGCCATTAATAAAGGGAAATGTAAAATTAAATACAACCTGTTTCATGTTTCTGATAATGAGTTAAACAGAAAAGTGATGTCTTCCCTCCTATGCATTGTGCCTAGTGAGTGTCTGTACTAGTAATTTAGTAAATATTAATTGCTCTAATTGTCAATATTTTTTGTCATACTTTAAAAAAATCACTATAATGCAGTTTCAGAAGAGATATGATTTTAATTCATTACAGCAAAGTCCCAGGGTAAGTAGGAAAAACCAACTGATAGTCCATCAAAAAGACTTTTTAACTGAATCCTTAGTCATTATTAAAACATTGATATCAGCATCGCGAATATATACTTTTCATACCACTCCATGTAGCAAGCATTCCCTGAATTCAATCTATTCTTAATTTCTTCATGAATGAAAAATGTATCCAGATAGCCACTTTATTTGTTGGAGACACTGATGGGTATTTTTGTAAGTAGCATATTCAATAATACACTCTTCAAAAGAATCTCAATTTGTCCCTTCATCTTCAGCGCTGATGACAAAGGTAGTATATTGCTCTGAAACAATGGTATCTATCTACAAGTCTACATGACCAGCATCAAAATCTTCATTGCCATGAGAACTTCAAATCATGGTTTATCTAAACGATTAATAATATGCAGTCCATAAGAGTTTCTACATCATTCTTTAATGGTTTACATCTGGCATGAGTAACCCTCAGCCCACAGGCCAGATCTGGCCCACCATCATTCTTGCACCTGGATTGCATAAAGTTTTACAGGTTTTTAACACATTATTTCATTCACAACTGTAATTTATCTGATGTGTAAAATACCAAGATGTATATTTTAACACTGACAGATCGATATTTGTACCTACATAATTATTGTTATAGCCCATGGTTCAGCCCAGTGATGACAGAGTGCAACGCATTACTAGCTACATGACCACGGCTGAGAAAATGCACTGCTGCTTTAACAGAATGTTCTACAGAACTCTAGAAATGTAGATGTGATATGGCCCATTGCCATGAGAAAACTACTTCTGGCCCAAGGTTACTTCAAGGTTGCCCATGCCTAGTTTACACCAAAACAAATATTTAGATTTCAAGTATTGTTGGGCCCAATAGAAGGGGCTAATCCCAATCCAGAGATTGTTTGTGTTTTAAAATCCTGAATAATAGGTAAGTCCAGATAAACAACAATAATAGATTTTTCTTCATCTATTAATTAAACTTTTCAACAAATCTTAATTAAGTACAATTTAAAACAAAGTACCAAATAACAACCATTCCATCACATAAATGTAACAGAAGAACTTAAGGCAAGAGAAAGGACAGACACATCATTAATACAGCAAGCACAATGTTAAAAAACACATAAGAAGTGACATAAAATACATGAATTTTTCACCTAAAACTCATGCATGGGACTTCTCAATTGAATGACTGGAAAACTATCTGGTGTTCTAAATGAAAACAAATCTTAGATAACAGAAAATATTCTGATTTGCAGACAAAAGAGTTTGAATGACTAGATATTATTGTTTCCAGAATGAACTATTTACATCTATTTTTATGCAATTTATATAAAAAATGCATCACACTTAAATAAATTACTGTAACATGTCTTGAAAATAAAAGAAAAACTTGGTAAATTATATAATGTAATGAATGTGTCACAAAATGAGGAAACCTTCCACAGTAAGAACACATACAGCTTTTAAAGAAGACAACTGATATCTGATTCGCAATGGAAACACCTTCAGTAACAGAAAACTGTCACATTGAAATAAATGTTTGATCTCTTCCCCTAGTACCTGGCTAAACCAATTTGTTCAGGGTCATCCCATGCATCTCTTTCCTTTCAATTTTAATTATAATTCTTTCTTTAATCCATTTCTTTTCAAGCCAAACTACTGCAGTAGTTTCTCTTCTAATTCTAAGTAAACTGGTTGACTAACAAACTCTATGAATCAGAGTCCTTCTAAAATACGAATATATTTTTTAAAGTAATATTAATTAAAATTACCGAACATTAAACCAAATTTATTGTATAATTTATTCTAAATATGTTATTTACATATTAACTAATCACATAATATGATTATTACCACAATATGCACCTTGAACTAAATACTGTTCAGTCACGTACATCGTCAAATAATAGTTGATTTATGTGGTACTAAATTTATTGTTGTATTAACTTTGTTTTCTTGTTTATCCTTTATCAAGAAAAATATATTACCAAACTGACAATTAATCTGAAAATCAATATCATTAATTTTTATTCAGGCTTGCAAAAGTTTGTCTTAATCACAACACTTGCATTTGTGAAATGTAATTGAAATGTTAAAGTAGAACAAATATACTTTAGAACTAGAAGATGTACATGATTTAAAAACAGATACATGAATCCCAATAGTAATATCGTTTGAACAATTTTTTGACAAATTACCATAGGACCTTAAAACTTGAAGGCAAGGTCTGGTTCTTATTTAGTGCATATTTTGAAACTACTTATGCAATTATATATCCTTCATCCATTTAGTTTTCCAGAAATTTGAAAATGGAATCCCTGTATTCAATAGATATATTTCTGAAGAATGCGAACTACAACTTGTTACTGCTCATTACAAATACACATTCTCAACAAATATATATTATTAATACTGATGTTCTGTATTAGTTGAGAAACAGATGTACAACAGCAATGCAAAGTTGAGAATGGGTAACAAAAATAAAAAATTAGTAAACCTCAACTACTTACAGTTCATTTCATCAGATTGGTCATCAGCACCACAGTTATCTAGCCTGTTACATATAAGCTTCATGGAGATGCAGAAGCTGCTTTTGGCACACGTGAATTGTTCACAATAGGGCCCCTCACTTACTTCTGTCCAAACTGCACGAAAACCCTGTGCTCCAACTGATTTCTCAGCAGAGATGAAACTACAAAAAATTATAAAATAAATGTTACAAACATACTTTACTGTTTTGTAAATAATACACATTGCAGAGATACAATACTGAACGTTATTCAAATAAGGACAAGCATTACAACTCATATTTGTTTAATTTAAGATTTGTATACATCAGTTCAGTATTCCTAAAATGTTTTTAATGATTTCCTCTATAGGAACACTGAGGCATCCCTTACAAGTAACATTGATCTCTTTGACTGACATACTACAGTTGTAGTTTTCATTCTGTATTGTATGCTGAACTTCTTCTTCTTACTGTGGCTCTTTAGTCCTTGAAGGACCTTGTCCTCCTCACACATGCGAGATTTATTAATCTATTTAGACAACTGGTAGGACTCCTTGGACAAGTGATCAACCTCCTGCAAGGCCATACAGGACAGCACAACACAGAGATATAAACATCCATGCCTTGAGTGGGATTTGAACCCACTGTCCCAGTGTCTCAGCGATCAAGGCCCACACGCCCCAGTCTCTGCAGCCACTGTGACCAGTGGTATTCTGGAACACAGAGAATTATCCTGGATGTGATAAATGATAAGTTGTGAAGCATACCCTTACATAATTAAATGTATGCTGGGAAAATAAAATTCCTGTAATAAAGAGAATCCTTGTCACTGTGTGGTTCAAGCCTTTGAATAAGGAGTACCCATAGATAGGGATTAGCTCTATCTAGTGGGCCCAACTGTGTAGGAACCTGAAGACGGAGATAGAGTCCCATCTCCGAAACGTCGTTTTACATTTTATATTTACTAGACGATGGATAATATCCAAAAAAAAAATTATTCAATTGACTCTTCACCATCGTCAAGAAGTTTTAGATTTGAAGTACCCATAGAGTAACAGAGCACTGTTTGGATTTCCAGTACTGTACATAATTCGGTTCATCCGGTGCAAGGACATTACGAAAGTCTGGTTATGTGGACAGGACAGAAGAAACAGGAAACATATACAGAATACTGGAAGATGCTGGATAAGATGGGAGTATAATATTAAGATGAATCTCTCAGGGAGATATTGTAAGTACTGGAAGTGGATGGAACTAGCTCAGGATCCTGTCCTACAGTGGAGTTTGGTATTAACAGTTTTAAAACTTTTGGTCCTGCTATAAAGTGTTAGTGAAGTAATTTTACTGAAATTTCCTCCTATTGTAAGGACAATATATAAAAGATATGCCAGTTTTTAACAGTTATGTGGATAATTTATCATAGCATGACTATATATATTCTGTTGGACAGTTTTGTTCTTCTACCAGTAGAGCCACTGAATGAATGTATTCGTATCAGACAATAGAATTCTAGGAACTAGCAGATTCGTGTAATTATGACAAGGTACATTGGTGGTTCAAATTTTATTTCGAATTTTGATCACAGCATGTCAATATATCATCTTACCTGTTTCATATTAGGCATTCTTGTTCAAGTACTCTCTTCCTACATGTATACACTTGTCCAAGCCCATGAAATGACTGAACAGAATTGACACTGATCCACATAGTTGTTTATGAGAAACAATGAAAATTCTGGGTCAAATTTCAACCACCCTCATATATAAGTTGTCCCTTGAAGGGATCATATTCTTGTATGATTTGAGGTTTTCACAACGATGAGTATGAAGATTTCTGTCTTCTGGGTTGTTGTGCTGTGTAGTCTGGTAGATGTTTACCAACGTGTCACAGGTCATACTGCCTCCGTCATCTCGCTGATGACGGAGGCAGTATGACCTCAGAAACGTTGCTAAACATCGACCATACTACACAGCGCAACAACCCAAAAGACAGAAATCTTCAATCATATTCTTCCTTCTCATATACTTTATTTTAGTACGCTGGTGGAATACCTAAATTAGTGTTCTAATAGGCAACTTATTCACATAGACTTTTATAACTTCAGAACTACTTAGATTCTCACAATAAAAGAATATTCACTACAGAATGGCAATGGGAAAGCCTGTACAGATTAAATTCAGAAATGTTTAGAAAATGCATTTAGATTAATACTAATTTCTATGGGGTTATTTTACTGTGAAATTCAAATACCTTTTGAGTACTATATCCTGCTGCATGTAAGGTCAGAAATTTTTATTCACAAATGGGTATAAAATTAGACTTTTTAATAGTTGTTACACTGTGGTATATTTCTGTTATGTTATAAAATATTCTCACTTATTGTCAGAACTCCTCTTTGTCTGTGGAGTCTTATTTACCCATATATCTGCCATCATTTTTGTAACTGAGAAAGGTACTTTCTGAACTGTTGATATACACAGTTCAATAAGATTTTTAGTTTAAATCCAGCACATCTAGGTAGAAAATAAATTATTTTTACAGGAAATAAGTGTGAAATTTAAAACTAAGCACACTGATTCTGGATATTATGAAAGAGGTGAATGCAAAAGTTTATGTGAAGCAAGAACATTTTACAAGTAGGATATTTGTGCATCTTACCCAATCTTTTTTCATACTTTCCCTTAGTTTCTGCAGGTGAAATCTAAGACAAGGATTTTAAATTATGCCAAAAAACGTTTCTTATTTCATACACTCTAATTTACAGTCATCATCAGCTTTTATACACATCCACATATCAGTAAGTATTTCCATAAAGCATATACTGAAAACTGCAACTCCAGTAATGGCATGTCTGCATTATTTTTGTAAGGTAGGGACACAATCTTATTGTCAGAACACTCACCTATCTGCATATGCCAATTTTTCAGCATCCTCAAACAAAGAATTGGATTAACTATTAATTGAAATATCTCAATAAAAACTACCTGATTCGCATTGAATTGCCTTCGGACAGGAACTGCCATTTGTCAGTCTGCTGCTTCTCTCCACATAATTCTAAAGGTGGCCCATCAACTGTATACCAGAGACGAAGAACTGCTGCTGGACAGCCGCGCGCTGAAACAATGATTGAAAACCACTCCATCATCCATTACAGTAGCAGACAACATATGTGTAACTTAGCCAACATTCAGTCAATTAAGCAGGCATACTTTATAATAAAATATGAGAGAATCTACCTGATGGTTCACCCTCAACAGCAAAGAATTCAAAGTTGAGCAGAATTTTATGTTTGGGCCGGACAATGATATACCAATTGCAAGTTTTGCTGGCAAGTCCCCGTTCGGGGCCATCATAATTCTGGGGGAAATTGGGGCTGGATATAACACCAGACTCTGCACCACTAACATTGCTTCCACAGTCTGTGAAGAAAAAGTCACAAATTTCTTGATATGGCACTACTTTCAAGCTCATAACACAAAAACATTAATCACTTCCAGAAGAAGGATATGCAGGATATGTAATCATCAATGTGAATTCATCCAACAATGTTAAGTTAACTTCACATGCTACACATAAAAATGATACACACACACAAAACAAAAATTTCATATGGAAATAACGTTTATATAATATGTACGTTTTAAATGTAGCATGTCAAAATAACATGAAAATGAATCTTGACACAAAATTCTCATACATGGACTAAAATGAAAACCATAAGAAGCAAATGATTATTTTATACTTACGCACAGAATATTCTAACCTCAGTTTTAAATGTGTGCAGTAAGTGTTTGTAACTTCAATCATAAATAATGCAGTTCTCACACATTATATTTCTACAATAGATATAAATATTTATGGAAAAATTCTAGCTCTACACCAAATTTACATTTCCTGAAAATCAGATAACAAATGAGACAAAGGGATCATTACCTCCAAATATGGACTTCACGCTCTCAAATGTGTAATGGGCCTTAAAGCCACTAAACACACCCTCCTGATCTGAATGTAAAATGATTTTCACACCAGATGCACCTCGATTTGATTCGATAGGACCTGGTGCTGTCATCCCACAATACCGACCAACCAGCTTTTCTGTACCATCCTTGTATGTATTGTACATTTCAAGCCAATCTTCTTGACATATTGAAACCCTGTTAAAAAATTACAAGAAAGCTTCAAATAAAATCTACAAATACTGATATAATCAGTACCTCTTACATCAAATCTTACAAAGCTATATAGAGTATTCACAACTTATGATCACTGAGACACCCTTACTTTATAATTTTTTACTTCATTAACAAATCTTCATATGATATGCCATGGTCACATCTTCCATTCTCTCATAATATTGTCTTTATCTTAGGTAAAACAAATATTCATGCTTCACTTAACAAGCATCAATGTTCAGATGTCAATACAACATTAATAAATATTAACTATCCACATACAGTACCTAATATGCCTACTTTATATTTAAACAATAGAAATTACACTAAAATACTCACCCATATGAGCCAACTGTGCTATTAACGTTATCTGCTCGTACTTTAAAATGGTCAAACACAAGTGTGACCTGCTCATTGGGTGTTGGCACAAAGAGGTATGTGCAGTTTGTTTCACTGGGGTAGTTGGAGGGATAACGCGGTGAATTAAATTCCCCTTTCTTTCTACTTCCACTCCGGTAAGTGAAATTGCAGGTGCCATCAGGTGCAGCAGTGCCAGGAATACGATACTCTGATACAAAGTAAACATGGTTTTACTATGTGCATTTACACTGTGAGTAAGGATAAATAAAATTTGTGGCAACAATACGTCTTTGAATTTGATTAAAATCAAGGTAAATCTAAAATGCCTTTTAAACTTCAGAAGAAACAGCTGAAAACCAGCATAAAACTTGTGACAAATAAGGCTACTGCACAATCATGGGCTCAAATCCTGCTGGAAGTATGGATACATGTAAGAATTTCTGCCACTGTGTAATGTACATATTACTGGGATACTGGGAACGACCCATTCTTCAAGTGCCTGAGCACTGCGGGTCCCAGCTTTTTCATTGGCTCGATGTATAGACATTCGGTATGATTCCTTGGACGAGGGATCGGCCCGTCACAAGGCCTCTACCTGTACACAGGACAGCACAATACAGAAAAAAGCGGACAAACATCCATGGCTTCAGTGGGATTCGAACCCACGGTCCCAGCGACCAAGCGGCACAAGGCCCACGTCTCAGACGTATGTATTATGATCATCAAATATTTCAGCAGTGTGTACTAGACAGAACAGAAAATCAAATGGAGAAGGAGGAATAAAAGAAAAAGGGAGTAAGAGAGAAAGAAAAGGAAAATGATAATGTTCGTCAAGTAAAATGTAGTTCATCGTGTCAGACCAGGATATGTGAACACTTTCACAATTACTTCAGACCAAAGTCAGATACAAACCAGATAACTAATAGGGCAATAGATAAAGAAATTCTCAAAACTGAGAAATTGTCTGTAGTTATCTTAGGACTAACTTCAATTAAGCATATTCTATAAAACTTTAATTAAAATTATTAATTTCAGTTTCTGTGTATTTTGCACACTAGGTCTTCTTGCTCATATTTGATTAATTTGCAGCCATTAGGTGAACATAACTTTCACAAAGCTGACACCAGATTAAATCAAAAATTCATGACAAAAAATTAAATTGGGTTTTACTAAGGCTCCCAATTTTTAAATTTAATTTCCTCCACAGCCAATAGCTTTTACCTACAATTGCCACTTATGAAAACATATGCTTTTCAGCCCAACTGGGACATCATGAGTGTCTAATTCACCAATGACAAACCATTTGGTTTCCTATTTCTCTGGTCCAACCACTTCTCATTTCTTGTTATGTTTGCTATCTCATTTTGGGTTTTATTTATAAACACACATCAATCTAGAGAGCAAGAAAGAGAGGAGATTTTTATGTGATAAGAGACATCAGAGTACCAAACTAAGTTGAAGTGATCTGACAACCTTAGTGCTCCAGCTAACAGCAATATCATAATAAATTTATGCAACTGTACCCACTGCCAGTCACATTTGCACTGAGTTCAATACTGGTTCATTATCAGTGATCTGCAATGTGTGAAGAACACTAGTGACAAGCTGATCAACATTCCTTTTTTATCAATAGATTTTGGACATATCCTTATGTTATCTCTTAAAATCTGTTTATAGTTTATCATAAAATCTCACATATTTTAACACCTTAGTTGGATCCTAAAATTTCAATACTAAATTTTTCAATTAACAACCCTTTAGCATGAAGAAACATACACTACATGTTCTTATGTGTTATAGAGGAACATGCTGTACAAATCTGAAAATTTATGCTTTACAGGTCTCTCCATGTATTTAACTTTATAACCACATAAAAAACCTTATATAAGTCCAAGCAATCAATTTAGATATTAATCAGAACTAACTACAGTGAAATTAAAATATTAATAGTATTCTTTACCCTCTGATGTTGGAAAAAAACATGGTTCCTCCGTAAGTACATAAACATGTACAGTAAAAATAATCTCCAAACTGAAGGCTTATTGGTATTTAACAGATAATCATAAGTTTTCAGTAACTCTAAAAGCAGAAGGTATCTAAAATCTTGTGTTAGCTATGTAAGAAGCTACAGTGCAAAAAGGTGCTTATGCAAACAAATATATTAAAAAAATATGTTATTCTGATGAAAGAGAGATGTAAAATTAAAGGAATAAATTTACAGTACACTTACCTGTTTCAAAGGTGTAATTTGCCTTGAAACCTCGTCCCTGAAGCTCACCACTGCTGAAAACCATGACAAGACGAGGTCCATCTGACACAACAACAAAAGGTTGTTTCTTCTCTCCACACATCTCATGGTCAAACTTATCGTAGGAGTCGGTTGTCTCCTGACCTTTCAGGTAGATTTTCAAGTAACCATCTGGACAGCTGGAATAAAGTTTCTCATTAATCCACTGGCATAGTATTATATTTGATTTTCTCAAAAAACCAAAAATGTAATTCAAAGTTTTCAAAACAAAAATTCAAATCTACCATACAAGTTCTTGTAGTTGTTGACCAACAGCAAGCAATTCCAGCTTTAATCAGTGATGTTTTACAGCAATCAAAGTACCCATCAGCATCCATGCATTCATGCCAAAAGCATCAAAGTATTCCAAGGACTTAAGAATTACTTAAAAAGCTTTATATTATAGTTTATTATACTACTTTGTTCTTTGTTAACACACTAGTCATTGCACTAGCATACCTTGAGCCTTAATATTTGCAGTTTATTTAATGACACTATCTGCAGTATCAGATGATTGGTTAATAATTGATTGAAAAGGATATGGGATGAAACAGTCAAGGCCTAATTTAAGGTACAGCATTTTCTTGGAAGGACTTAAGAAACCAAGAAAAATCTGTCAGGATAGGTGACCTCCAAGCTGAGATTTGAACCCAGAACCTCCCAAACAAGGATTGATGAAGGAGATAATTATTTTTATTAATTATCTGTATATGCTACTTTTTGGTTTTGACTTATATTTATGTAAGCACATCCTTACTTAACAGTGCAAGGTAGTATAGAGATTTTTCACACACCAGTATTATGGAAATTTATAAATACATAGCAGTAACTATTTTTCTTTTGTCATTACTATTTTACAATTCATCTTTTATTAGGTGCCTTGGATGCCTTTAGTAAAGTGCTTTTATGCACATGGACACTCCTTCAGATAAACAAAGTGACCTCACATCCTAAAAGTCAAGGTCAATAAATTTAAATTATATTCCTTCTTAAGAGCAGAATCTATGTGCATCACCTATGTTAGCATTCAGTCCTAACATATTACTTACTCTGTTCCTTCTTTCGGATTTCCTTTAGAAATATCCAATAATCCAAATACAAGACGTACACGTTCTAGATGCTGTGAGTCCTGCATGCCATATACAAAATAGCGGCATACAATCTTTGGTATGTATGGAAATGGCCAGTTAGGGCTGTATACTGTTCCACTTGACTCTTTTTTACTTAGGATCTTCTGATCACACTCAGAACCACGGATATGTTCTCCATCATTTTTCACAATAAAATCTGTGAAATAAGTACATTTTGTTACAGAAAATTAGAAGCGTTTTTAATTTATGCAGATAACCTACATAGTAAGCAAAATACAATTTATTCTCATTAAATATAATGCATAATTAATTGCATATATTTAATCACTTCCCCACATAAATTTCCTAAAAATAATTGTAACAATTAAAGATATTCATGTATCTAATGTACATGTTGACAGTGATTCATTCTGTATCTTGGTATTCATACTTGACAAGAAGGGGTGTTGATGTGCTTGCCGTAAGTGTTCTTCATACCTTATTTGCAGAGAACTGTACATGCACAGGAAGGGCCATTACTGCACTTGGTGCAAATATGACAGGCAATGGGTAATTCTGCAGAAATTTGTTATGAAATTCAGTCAGCTGGAGACTACATTCTATGTTGAATGACAGGGACTAGCTCTATCAATGGGATATTTAAACAGCATATCAGTGAGACAAATACTCCAATACGCAGTGAATCTTTAAATAATTACCGTATTACCTCCATTTTAAGACACACCCTTAGTTTATTAATAGGTTTTCAGGGAAAAAAAGAGATGCTATATTGATTCTTAGGCACCATCAAATGTAAGATACACCCCGATTTCAGAAATTTTAATATACAAAGAAAATTTTGTCTTAATCGATGCCATATGGTACTAAGTAAGTTATAATTCTGAAAACTTATGCTTGTATTGACAACTAACCCAACCACATATTCTCTAAAAAGGGTAGTAAATTTCCTGGAATGCTGAAATGTCTTTTAATGGTTTGAGAGATATAAAAATGCTAATAAATTAACATTATTAATAATAGCATTTATTTCTTTTATACATACACATTCCTTTTCTCCACTATTAGTTCATAAGACTGATGTCCAAAACATGAAAGGAAAAATTTAACAAGAAACATACCTAATTTTACAAAACTTTCACTGAATTCAAATATTCCTTTAAAACCACGATTTTGTGTGTTAGCAGTTCTTTGAAGTGTGACGAAGGTCACAAGTAATGAAGATTCTGATGAGTACAGTACCAAATTGCGTTGCTGGCCACAGTAAGTTCCTATCACTGCTGATTCATTATCTGCTCCATCATAAACTTTCACATAGTCAAAAGGACAGCTAAAACAGAACAGTGAAACCTTGTAAGTATAAACCTAAAGAGACAAAATATTTACAATAGGTTAACAGTGTTATAATCACACTACAAGCAAGAAGTTCCGGGTAGAATTTACCATTGTACTTGTATTTTTATAGCATTTACTGCTTCTATTAAATTGCCTATCAAGGAATACAAATGAATAATTTAATAACTTTGTAACATATTTCTATATCTTATAGCTGTTATAACTTTAAAGTTTTGCACCACTGTGAAATAACTGTCATAACACTGCATGTATTCAAGTTAACTGGACATGTATTTTGGCTTACAGCAGCCTGTTAAGCCCAGAGTTAAAAGTCCAATCAGCAGCAACATAGTGCAGAGCTTACCAAATTGCTGCATGAGAAAGGTTAATTCTGTGTATGCTCCTGTACCCTATTCTGAATGGTTCATAATGTTACAAATTCAAACACTCATCTCACCTTTTATTTATTAATGTTCTTGGATATGTAATTCCATTTAATTTCAATAAACCACTGAGAACACAAAGTTGATCAGGTTAAAAGAAAATTCTAACAATAAGATCTGGGATTGCTTCTGACTGCACTAATGAACCATGTTTCTCATTAATAATTAATAATTACCATAATATATTTTGTAGAGCATATAATACTTCTTCAAAAAATTTTATTGAAAAGTTTGAGGTTTAAATATAGTACTTAACCCCTTGTTGGGTAATTTAAATTTACTTATTGTTGACCTTCTCAAGCTAGTTAAATTACAGATCTGTTCTGAAGGGTTCTGACTACTGCGTAATACAATATTTGTTCTTGGGTTTTTTGAATGTCCGTCGTCTGATGATATAAAACACAATATTTTGAGATGTGGATCTGTCCTCGTCTTCAGGTGTAGTGATTGGAATTAGCCCATTCTAACAAACCCCACAAAGTAGGTGCCCCCTTCACTACACTTGAAGACAAGTTCTCAAAATGTTGCGTGTTTTATAACATCAGACAAAGGACAAGGTCAAAAACTCCAACAATCCAGATGGTTAATTTACATGTGTTTTGTTCTCTTCCTTCTAGTATGTTAAGTACTGTAGGGAACACTGAATTTCTTCGATCCTAAATGGAGAACATAATCTGCTACTAGATAAATATATATATATATATATATATATTCTGGGCTTCATAAAGTAAGAACATGCTTCATTTACTAACATATTTACAAAGTACGTACTGAGGTCCTCCAAAGAAAAGGTCAAAGTCTCGGAATTCTATTCGAATTCTCTGCCCTGCGAGACCCAGAAACTGGTAAGTACAGCTCAGATCCTTCGGATAAGCTCCTGGGTATGTCGGTGAAACAATCATACCCTGTTTCTTGCTGGCTGCATGGACTGTGAAACTGCAGGGTGTATTTGGCACTGGGGTACCAATTTCATAGGTGGCTGCAAAAAACATACAGAACATATAGTTAACCTTGTGTGATTTAGTAAAGCAAAATCCATAAATATGTTATTGTTAGTGCTATTAATCTGACATTCCTCAGAAATATTCATACCATAATACTAATCAATACATTATCCTAATAAATGATATACCTGTTGCATTCAAATTTGCACAATAAAATATGAAAGATATTGTGAGAACCATATAACTAAATATTAGGTGTCCACAAATTAGTGGACAATTTCAAGGACATGTTATTATTTATTTATAACTTTCCACCCACTTACAAAATACAAAGTATTAAAATAAGATATTTTTCTTCAGAAAAAAATTATTAATACATACACTCCAAGGCAAGGCACAGATCAATTCTGAAGATGGCTGTCTGAGTTTTGAACAGCTCCTATTCTGATGTGATTGAAGCCAATCAGATTTGTAAACAAAATATGACTTACAAGAACATCAAAGACATTGTAAATTAATTTGGTAAATGGCAAAAAATTCTTATTTTAAGATGTGGAGGTCCTCTAAGACATTAGTAAACTTCTACAGACTACACAACCCAGAAGAAAGTTATCTTCAGACTCACTGCAGTGAAAACCTCAAATCATATTAAATGTCTATTTGTTAAGCCTCTACTGCAATGTTAATAAATAATATCCATATTAAATACTTACAGTCATTAATGAAAACATATATCCCACTGAAAAGTTCAGGATAGCTGGTGTTCTTATCAGTGTAAAAACCAAGTGCCAGGGCCCGATAGAGGGAGATTCGGCGCCGGGGTGGGATTGGGCCACAGTAGCGTCCCCCAAATGGCGAGTTGACAAGTTCTGATGCGTCTGGTTGCTGCACCTCTGAGTACACATCCATATATTCGTGGATACACCTACAGAAAAAACAGTGGCATTTCAGAGCATTGTAGGAGACACGACATGCAGAAAATACATTCAGTTTCTGTTCAAGCATAAACACTTCAGTGCAACAAAATTTGCTCTTAATATTACTTATCTGATACTAAGCATGCAAGTATGTGTTAGTATCTAAAAATTATATTTCATTCTGCATGTTTCAAAATTTGTTGGCACATACTTGAAATTGCATTGCTAGAAAATATTCTACAAGCATAGCCATCCTGACCTACCCTGCACAGCCTGCGACGACAGAAGTCCTGCCTCCTTAAGACACCCATAGCTCTGTGACTCAAAAATACTACAAACTATGCTGACAAAGTCATGGTGCTTCTATGTAAGACTGTTTATGCCACATAATCTTTTGTGTGACTCAAAGATTTGTCAAACATAATACTCTGCTTATCTGTCCTGGGCAGCTTAAAAGGTATAGGTGGCAATAAAGAAAGTGCCCGTTGGTTTATGACAGAGGACAGGATAGATAGAACAATTCCTTAATACTTCTATCCAGTTGTACAGATGGAGAGGTTTAGTATGTGACTTTTGTTTGTGGCAGGAGGGTTTTTAAGTTCTACCTCAGTGCAAAAAATCATACAGTATTTCATGCTTTGAAACTGTGCTGCGATTTACACTATTAAGCAAAACTTAATATATATAGTGTCAGTGAGGAAGTACTAGTGTTGATAAAAGGGCAACAAAACATAAATTAAATAAACAAAACCAATAACCAGAAGGGCACTTTATATATATAATACTTCCACAGAGGAAGAACAGGTAAGTGTGATAGGTAACAAAACTGGTGTTGGTTATACAGGCACCATTTTTCAAAAGGTCAAAGCTGAGTTATTTAGAACACCTAAAGTTTATAAACCATTTCTGACCCAGCCTTTCAGTCCATTTCTATTATTGACAATACAAGCAGTGTAATAGTGAGATATGGGTGCATCCAAATCATGTCTGCTACTAATTTTACCTTTCCTTGCAGAAACATGTTTCGCAGAAGACAGTTACTTAAAAAAATCTGAAAAATGGCAAGAAAGTAAAATGTTGCTAGTTAACTTACTCCATGAAAGCTGATGTATGGCCTGACTCCATTGCAACATTAACAACAAACTTTGCACATCATTATTTAAAATTTTAAAATTCATGCCATGTATTACTGATTCCATCAAGTACGTGGCAGCTTCAGTGCTGGTAAATAAATGTTATTTTCACTTCTGCAACAGCACTTTTCATTTCTACTCCCTAATTTGTTTGAACGTCTCATCCACATGCAATTTCCAAACATGGTAGTTTAAAGTTAAATTAGTTGACAATAACAGACAGAAAGTAAATGATTGGAAAAATGTTTCTTCTATCTGGGTGTTGGGTTTTTACAGTAGGAAAAAATTTGATGTGGTCTATTGGGTTGTGACACCTGTAGTAAAGTACATAGTTATCAATATTTTGGAGAAATGTATCAACTGAAGATGGAGATGATACTTTCCTCTGAAACACTGGGAATCTCCTGCAAGACTACATGACATCGTAACATAGAAAACCACAAATGTCTTGCCTCTTGCAATTTAAATATCATATAGGAACCAGATTAAACTGTTACACACATTAATGTATAATTATACGAGGCGCGTCCTCAAAGTAAGTTTCCCACTCGTCCCACAGCTAGCAAACCTTATATTGCGCGAAGCGACTGTGCGTACGTGATAGAGCAATGACGTAGCATGGCGCATGCACTAACGGCACCTCCCGCGTTCTCACATTAGCATCGTTGCATCTGTTGAAGATGGAGGTTCTTATTCCAGCTCCCGCCGACTGTGAAGTGCGGTCAGTGATAACGCTCGGCCGCACACGGCTCGACGGACAGCGAGTCTCCTGCAGGAGTTCAGCTGGGAGGTGTTTGATCATTCACCCTACAGCCCGGACCTCGTTCCCAGTGATTTCCATCTTTTCCTACACCTCAAGAAATTCCTGTCCGGTCAGTGTCAGCGTTTTGAGAATGACAGAGAGGCGGAGATGGTTGTCACACAGTGGTTCCAATCCCAGGCGGGCGACTTCTACGACACAGGTATTCAAAAGTTGGTCCCACGGTATGACCAATGTCTCAATTCCGGTGGTGAATATGTTGAAAAATAGCTGGACACTTGCTGTATCTGTTGCAATAAATATTTCCATGAAATTGTGTTTTGTTTCTGTAAACGGCCCCAGGGAAACTTACTTTGAGGACGCGCCTCGTACTATACAAACACATGGATATATGCAGAACATATGTTCATCAGAATACCTCCAATGTTATACTTCTATAATTTGAAAATACTTTTTAGAATATTTGGCTCCATTGTAACATTCGAATATGAATGAAAACTGCAACGGCAGACATTACTAAATTTACATTAGGCCTGATATCTATAATTCATAATAATGAAGTTCAGAATTTATAAACAGAACAAATGATACAGCACAATAAGAATATTAATTTGATAATTGCTGTTACATAGGTCAAAAAATGAAAAGACAGTATGAGCAAACATGCCAAGCAGTTTAAAAGAAATTATCTACAACAACAAGGAACAAAGGGGTTGCAACAAAATATTTACATATGTCATATATAATATTTTAAATTAAATTTACATCTCATTTGTTTTGCATATTATTACATTCCATTTCAAAATGTATATAAATAGTGACAGACAATAAATTCTGACCTGACTGGATCTGGACAACATAGGAGAAACACCAAATGTGGTTTATGAACACCAAAATCTGAAGAGGTACTGAAGGAAACCACATTTACTACCAGCTACAACCCTTAAGCTTCAGATCCTAAAAAAACTAGAACAATTATCTAGTATCAAGAACACTTACTACATGGTAGGTATGAGGTTTCCTTTATAAAATACTTTATTTCAGGATGATATTCAGTTCCAAATTCAAATGACATGCAGCACAACCTGAAATCTCTGTCCTTTTAGGGTAACTACATTCCAGTCTGATGCCAAACTTTGTAAATATGGCTGGTGACAAATTACTGAAATGTTGAGTCTGACAAAAATTTCCCATACAAAGGGTGTAGGATGTCATTACATTCATTATGAAACCTTCACAAACCTGACTCCTGAAAACGGTATTTGTTACTTATTTCAGTATTGTCAAATAAAGGTTTTGATGCATCATGATGTAACATCATCATTGAATACAATCAACAATATCTTCTCATCTGAGCACACCTGTCTTGCTTGGGCCAAGGGGTTGCATATCATATCCTTCTTTAATACCTCTGTAGTGAATGTTATTCTTGGCGGAATAAGTATGATCCTGAAACTTTGGATCCAAACTTTTAAATTCATTTATGTTATTACAGGGAGGTATATTCAAACTTCATTTAATTTTGATATATTCATATGTAAGAAATTGTTTTACATTCCTTTTTAATTTGATTTATGAATTTTGGGAACCTAAGAGAACAGTTGGTAAATCACACACAATACTGCAAATTCTGGAAAAACATATTTATAACATCTTAACCGTGATAATGCCTTACACAATCTCATTCATGTTAAATTATATATGATGAATGACAGTCATGATTAAAATGAATGAAGCATTTGATCTGGTGCTAAGAAATATCTTTAATTTGTGTAACCACTCTTCATAAAACTATACTATTCTCTTATTTTCTACATAAATAATATTTCAATATGCAAAATATACCAAGACAGTGGGATAAGATAAATGCTGAAATAATTTATTAGCTTTATGGACTGTGTCTGTAAAATAATTTCTCCTAAAACAATGTACACTATATTAACAAAAAGATATTACATTTGAATATTAAACTGAAACATAGTAAAACAATTAACTGAATTTGTTTTTATAAACCATGCACTACAAGCAACATATTTCGTAGGTATGCTTTGTATAGTGTATTTTATGTTGTGTATGATTTAGGACTGATAAGAATGAACTGACATGAATTAAATCTGGTACAGGAAAGTGATTAATATTATAAAATGTTCTGCTACATGATATATTGATGAGGTTGGCATAGCAGAATTACAGATTTTAAAAGAAATTTCCTTTGCAGCTTCTTACATTTCTATTATTTTCTTTATTATTTTGAGATAGAAGAAACATACAGTTTTTATTTTGTTTTGATCCAAATATACATATTCTTACACAGTCTTTCAGCAGCAGTGGGATTCACTTGTGAGTTACACTGATAATTAACTGCATGTTATAGATAACATTCATAATACTTTCTGTTAGGTATCAGAAGGTCTTGCCAGTATTGTTACTTTGAAAATGATAATATATGTAAACCACAGCAATGTGCAATACAGAAAAACACTATTAATCATTCAGAACAACAGACACTCAACGAAACACTCTGAGGCAAAACAACCATATTTCTTTCTGAAAACATAATTTAACCTTACCGCCTTGAATTAGTAGTTTGATTATTTAATTCTTAAGTTGCACTGGAACCAGTACACAAATAATAAAGTCTGTTACGTGTTTCTCATTATTGAAATGTTCTTGAGCTTACTGTCATAAATACAGTTACAATTTTTACTTTCTTTGAAACATATTTACTATATAACATTACCAACAATTGAAATTATAAAATATCAAGTTGCAAAAAATTCTACAAAATTACATTAGGATTATATAAAGATGACCACCCACCTCCAAATTTTTTTAAGCAATAGAATATTTGAGTGTCTATAGTGCTGAACAAATCACATATAATTCCACTTGATGGGGCCCAAATATAGCTACAGAATTAATATCTGGGGAAGGACAAAAGTTGTAGGTATGCTCTTTCTGCTTCTCTGTTGTCTCAGTAGAAAGAAAGTTATATTCCTTCATTGAAGACAAACTAATTCAGGAACCAAATTTATGACACTTGCTGTTTTAAAAGTTTCTATGCTATATTAAACTTACGATGTTCAGTTAACATATGAATATTACAAAGCATGTTTGGAAATTATACTCAAGTTTTAATCTGCTGTGAAAAAAAAATTATTTCAAATACCAAAAATAAAATAATTTCTGCTATCACTACACAATATGTATTAGTTATTTTATATTGTACTATTAACAATAAAAAAATAGATTGTCACAGCAGCTCATGCCAAATAGGAATAAAAGCATTTAGAATTAGGAGGGTTGACCAAATGAAAAGTGATGACACTGTACTCACGCAGGCAATACTCCCGCAGTTGTTCCACTGGAAAAGCAGTAAAAAACCACAAAAAATGAAAAAACTTGAATTCACCAAGCGTGCATAAACACATGGACACATTTACATATTAGTCATACAATCTACTCATTGTGTCCTATTAAACAATTTTTGATTGTGTTTTTAAGAAACTCAGGAAATGTAAAAATCATTCAAAATAAGTGGTATTTATTGTGGAACACAATCACAGCATATAGTTCACTAAATACAAGAACTGTAGGGATCCCATCAACATGGCACCACACAAGTGACAGCATAAAACTACAGCATACTACAAAAGAAGTATAAAATGTCAAATGTAGCAGTAGAGACAGATAAGAGTAAAGGTATCTAAAACATTTTCATGACACAAAATGGCAACAGTCTAAAGTGAAGTTTCAAAACCACATTGTAAATTAAATACTCTCAAGAGCTTTCAAGCAAGTGAGTGAATGAAACAAGGATACTAAGGCATGCAGGAAAATTTGTCTGGCAACAGTCAGATATTAGATTCAAGTTCAAGATCACAGCCTTAAAAAAATTTCAGACAACCAAATAAACCAATGTAGCATCATCACTTTTAGACTGAAGCATTCTTGCAGTATAGATATTTTAAGGAAAACCCAACTGATAATCAGTAGTAAATTCCACTATAATTTACTGAAACCTCCTCTAAGTCAGATTTTGTATGTGATATACATGAAGTCTGAATAAGCTGTATCATTTGTTTGAACTGAAATATAATCAATTTATGTTAATTGCATCCCATTATTAGAGAATTATCGCTATAAAATCAATAAAAAAAATAAGTTAAGTAATCTATTGCAAAATATTTGTACACATGTTTAGAGCATCAAACTCTGACATTTAGTCATGAAACATTCATCAGTATATGTTTTCATAAGTTTTGAGAGTGCCTTGTACAAGTTTTCTGCAAAATCCAGTCAACCTACAATTTGGTTGTGAGTGAAGAAACCAAATGTAACACATCACAAATACCTCTGTTATAAACAGAAGCACTTCAGACAAATAATTATCAACCAATAAGTGGGCTAAGAGATCTTCACACAATATGAATGGTTTCTCCTAGGATGAAATCATTACCTATAATTTCCACCCCTTCTGTAAAAAAAATATATATATATCCATAACCAGTATAAGTATAAAATATTCACAGAAATGGCTTTGACATACGCATTTTTCCACAAATTACATAAGAAACTGTGCTCAAGGAATCCTCAGCTTGTGAACTAAACCAGGGGTCTTTGCTGTAAAATGTTTTTCATTCCAGTTTAAGTTAAATTGCTATATTTTTGGTTTGTTTCATAGGCCACATTTACAAACAAGACATTGTCAGAGGTGCATAAAATATGAATATTACAAAACACATGAGGATGTCAGTCATGAAGACATTTAAACAATGATTTTATTAAAGATATGAAAAGAAATATCACAACTGGAATAGAACTTAGTAAATCGTTTACAACTCCATATGTCCGATATGTACACACATCCTGAGGCATGCACCTGACAATCACTTTTTTAAGGTTTCGAGTAAATATGTATTCAGTTTCTGCTCAGGTGTCTTCCTATAAGAATTAGAAATGTCAGATGTAAAATTATAGCATAGGTGGGAGTGGGAAAATGCAGTTAAAATTGGAAAGATAACCTCCACGACTGGGGACTGTGTTAAAATGGAGACTGTAAGAGTAGAACATTGTAACAGCAAAGTCTAAGCCTATTTTGAGTGCATAACATAGGTATTAACATATACTTCACTAGTACTGAATGGTGCTGTAATATAGCAGTGAGGGAATGTAAGGAAAAGGAAGAGAATAGACAACAAATAAGAAGGTGAAAAAATGAGAGCGGTTAAAGAATGTATAGGAAACAAGTCAGGAACAGGAAAATGCAGAGATGACAATAACAATCAGGAAATATGAAAATTTCTTATACACAATGTGCAGAAAAATTGCAATTGATGATAAAACAGTAGGCAGTGAAGACTTATGTGAAACATGGTACCAGAAAAATGTAAGTAGCTTGGCACCAGAGAATTCAGAACTCTAAAAAAGGAAGAAATTAAATTTAATGTGAATGTGCAGCCAAAGAGAATGAAGCAGACAAATAAATCCAACAAATAATAGAAAATATGATGGAAATATCAAATCACATATCATATGAACAATCTCATGAAAAATAAAATGGAAAAAAAAACAATTTTTGAAAACATTTTAGAAAATCTGTAAAAGCATCCAGCCAATGACATGCAGAACTTGGAATGCTAGGAGACAAAAACACTGAAAGCCTGAAACAACATAGAGAACTGGGAAAATCGTCTGAAATATGAGGAATAAACAGTGAAAAATAAGAGATCCCACCAAAATGCCGAGGACAATAAGGAATTATGGAATCGTACAACTGCCAAAGAAAGCAGAGAACCTAATTAGCCAGAACAGGTAATGCAAGACAAAATCATCTGGAGGCCAAGTAAAACACACAAATAACAGAAGAAAAAAGTAATGTACCAGATAGGCAATATTATTACTTCTTACTTTTATATACACACACACATGGTGATATAACTCAGTAAAGAGACTGGCTATGGGCTTGATGATTAAAATGTGATACCCAAAGATGGAGAAACTTCAAACCCCCCCCCCCCCCCCACTACATTCAGATCAGCCTTGGCCTCCTAACCAATGTGAACTGGGGGTGCTGACCCCAGAATTAAAATGGTCAGAGCATGAAGCTGACCACATACCTCCTCTAGCGCTGATGTGAAGAAAGTGTGGATCACTGCTTCCTTTCACACTGCCTCACTCTGCTGCCCTTGTTAATGAGAAGCACAGGGGGTCTCCTAAAGTACAAGTCATTTGTCTCAAATACATGCTGGGTGATTCATAATTTCATCATGGTGCATCAACTGACAAGATTATTCTCTGCTGGACAAGGTGAAAAATGTAATGTGTAAAACTAAATGTCCTATACACAGATGCAATGTTCCAAAAACACAGTTTCTGGGGGCGGTATAGCACATATTTTTGTATTTAAAAAGCATTCGTGAATCATAATATGAGTCCATTCTAGTTGCTACTGGATGAAATTACACTTTTATGTGCAACTGAATTATGAACACCTCAAGACAACGCTTATGCGTCAAGCTGAGAGGTTAGAAATTAAGCAAGTGTAAGTTCTGTCCGATTCTATAAGGCTGTTATTCGTGTCTTGTATTGGGGGAGGGGGGTGTTTGCGACCTCAAACGTCGCTTGTCCTCAGGCTACGTCGCCCTTGCATTAAAAAAGACGCCGATTCGCCGCCCTGGACCACCATGCCCATAAATATCCTACACATTTATAGTGTGCTGTATAATAAATTCGTGCGTAATACGACTTTCAATGGGTAGACGATGTGTACTGCCACAAGGATCTGTTTACTCACTCTGGAGGGGTGCCTCGCAGGTTGAAAGATGTGAAAACCAGTTCAACACGTTGTCTCTGCCCTGCCACAAACGTATAGATGCACTGACGGGAGTGGCCAGCAGGATTTATGAACGAAGGCGCAGTAAACGTTCCGTTTTGCGGACCGCCCGGACGACTCACAAATGTACGGTCACACTCTGTGAGAACAAGAGACATGAAACAAGTGAAACATGACAGCGACTTTCACAAGCGAGAATACCGTTAACTAACATAACCTTATTTGAAATTTGAGATTATCACGGCGGTGATGTCAATGTTGGTGTTCTGGGTTGTAATGCCATGTGGACTTACAAGCAGATACCACCGTATCGGATAAGCTATTTTCAGAAGACCAACATGAACATTACCTTGTATGTTAGATACCATAACATTTTTGTTGTTTCTTTAATAACGCTGTCAGTAGATCAGACTATGTAGCGTAGAATTATAGAATAATTTGTGAGTAATTAATTGGAAATAGTACAGAAGCCAATAATTTAAAGTACTACCCAGGCGTTTGCATGGAGGGACTAAGAAAAACCACAAAAGGACTTCAGTCAGGATAACATGTAAAATTGTTTTGGATTCTACTTCTGTATTCAGATAAATGGGGGAAGGGGGAAGAAAATTAATCTGTTTGACCCCCTTGTTGAGATAGCCTCAGACCTCAACCAGGGAGCACAACAGATGACCTCAGATAGCCTCAGACTTTATCCAAATCTGAGGCTAGATCAACCAGTGCGCCCAAGAGACAAGCTGTCCTCAAATCCCCTCTTCTCCTTTTCACCTGAAGACGAAAGCAGAATCTTTCTCCAAAGGAGTAGTGCAAGATAAATTTTAGTTTTCACCAACAAAGTAACTTATCTGAGAACTTTAAGGTTGAAGTAAATTTTTGAAAGTCGCCTTTTAATCCCTATTTTATTTTATTTTTGAGTGACTCATAAAGAATTATCATAACACGTACTAGAGGAAATATCCGTTGAAAATCAACGGTATTAGTTTATTTCGTATATTCATGCAATGGCCTCTTCTTTCCTTTATTTTATTCCTAACATTCTTCGTCTCCTTCCCTCTTGTCTCCCATATCCCTTTCTTGTCCATTTTAACCCAGAACAAGAATGAAAAGTAAGCCATGGCTTTCGTCACCCATACCAGAAATATTTTCTTAAATAAAAATTTCCATGTCTGAGCACAACCAACATACATAAACGCAAGCAAACACCTTATTGTGCTTATATAATACGGACCTTTGTAAAATTAGGCCTATTGTTTGTCATTTATTTTTCAAGTGAGTCACAAATACAAGCTTCCGTGCTGTCTTTAAGGCAAACAACCGTTCCACTTCTCCCGGTTGAAGCTGCTGACATAAACGTGGTAACAACAGATATATACTGTAACAGAGCAACAGTTGAAGTGTTCAACAGTGGGGCATTTCGCTTAATGTATGTGAAATTAGACAATTAATTTGAAGTAGGCCTACCTCATGAATCGTATCAATTGTCAGTACCATAATGCGTGCTTTAATAAAGACGTTGTTGAGATTAATGTATTGTATGTGAACTCCAGTAGTTTGTCGGTCAGAATTTCAGGCCACTTAAAACATGCTCTGTTGACTTCACCGCCTGCCAGTGTGACCATAAAATCGAGGTAACAATTTCACGTTATCCAATCTGCCGCTTGTGCGACAGACCATGCGATAAATACCACATCCTCACATGAGATAAAAGGACTCCATCCCTGACACAGAACTGCGAAGAAGATTAATCAAAATCTACTCTGCACGTGTGCGCGTTTCTTCTCATCAGTTTCACGTGACACAGTTCGAGCCAAAAACCTAATTTTGTTTAGATCGGTTAAGTATTTAAACCAGTAATGAGACAAACACATTCTCCTACGCCGGAATCTTCGCAGATTTATTTCTCGTACATGTTGTAAAATACTCACTGAAGAAAAGTGAACATAATTTATGAAGTTGCTAAAAGCCCTGCTGTACAATGCAGTATCAGCGGCAAAAGGCCTAATGAAGTTACGTGGGAAAGTAGAAACAACAAAAACACGTACTTGGAGCTTTGGTGGGAAACGAGCCCAACACAGGGACCAAGCCCCCAGTTGCAGCCCCAGGCGTGGAGTCTAATGATGCGCTGATTGTCGCGACGCGCACTGCATGCCGGGAGGCCAAAAGAAAAGAAACAATGTCAGTGCAGGATCATAAAGAAAATGCTAAATTATTCCTAAGACTGGAGGCAGTCAACCCCGGCAAGAGCTCAGGAGACACAAATTAATACACAACTTTGCAACAAATAAAAAGAATCAATTTACATAATATTTTAAAAGTTTAAGTATTTTATTGCCTATATTCGTAGAACGTAGAATATGATATGATACACAAATCTAAGAATGAATTCTGACTGAGCAGACTAATCAGTAAAACGTACAGCATTGTGTTTCTACCTTATTTGTGATTGATCCATCTACAGGTCACTTAGCTACGCAAATAAGCTTAGAATCGAATGGATTGTAATTTAACATTTAAATGCCACCAAAGTATGTAAGAGAACGCATCTCGTGTAGTTTCATCCAGTATGGAGTGATACTTTTATAAATTGGAAATTTAAACATAATGTGAAATATAGTATTAATTTACAATTAATTTACTAAATCGTAAAAGTTTAACCAATTAAACATCGCGAACATTTGTATAACTGCTTAAGTCAAAATAAACGGCAGTGACAATAAGCTTTATGTTGAAACGAGGGCGAGCATTCTTCATCTAAAACTTGCATTTTATACCCGAGCCAAAACTGTTACATAACAAGTGAATGCTACCTTGGAACGAAGGCGATGCCGTTTGTAACGGAAATTTAACGGATATTACCAGCACATGCAAACTCCGCTAGATGAGTCAATTATGGGCCGATGGTTCGGGAAGTGTGCCAGCTAGGACGATGTTCATCAATTAACGAACTGGGATTGCACAGACTAACAGGCATTGCTGATTTAGAAGTGGATCAGTTTTACACACGACACGCACACGCAACCACTATAAGGAATCAG
>NW_019059665.1:152012-212540 GCF_000696155.1 Zootermopsis nevadensis | reverse complement strand
AAAGAGTGTAAAATTTATAACTACAGCGTTATGTTTCCCCAGCCACGTACATACTTACTTATATCATTTATCTAACCGTTTGCTTCTCAGTCCATCAGAAGTCCACTTACAAGTGGTGTCTGAATGTCATTTTCTGTAATGCTGGTTTTAACCACCACTGATCCGTGGCTTAATTTAAGCCAGTAAGCAAATTCTAATCACGATGCGAACTCTGCAATAATACGGCATAATACGGAAGAATAAATGTAATGATGGAGCAGCCATTGCAAATCATATGACAAGAATCGGATTTTTTTACCTAAGACGACCGTTAAGGCGTTACACACTTTACATTAACAAAAGTGAAAAGTTTTTGTAATGCTGTCACGTTGACATGAGAGCGAAAGGAGGATATTTTTCCAGAACAGGAGAAAGAGGTAGGAAGATTTGAAAATTCTCCATTTCTTCATCAAGTCCGTCCCTGTCGCACAGTTCATGCTTTATAGGGCAGCGGTTTCTTCTGTCACATTAAAACCACTTCAATCACGTCCTAATGAATAAACCTGTAAAGTGCGTTCCTAAGAAGTTGCGTATTGGGAGCTTAAATTATTTTTTAGCTCACAAATCATTATGAAACTGGCCCATGCATTAGTCATATGATGACTAGCATACAAATAGTTATCAGTCCACTTCTGTTGTTCATCAGCTACTCAATCTACTTTGAAAACATCCCATATATATATTAATGCAGGACACGCAGAGAACTTAACACTGTGGTCTCGAAATAAGTATCTGAAATCAAAACTAACACAGCGTCTCGAACCGTGAACACCAACTAGGGCAGACCTTCCAAATGGAGGGTCCTTTGAACCTTTTTCGACCCACCGTAACGAAGTTTAAGGTCATCTATCTTCCACCAACCTCAAATACAGAGACAAACTACGACGCAGAGAAACTTTCCCTGTTCAAGAGAAAAGTAACAGTGCTCTGTTTCAGTATCTTCTAAGGCTGCTGGCCTAAAATAATTTCAAACAACAAAGGGTTGACGAGAAATAGTTCCTCCTCCACCGAGACTGCGAGAGAAAGTGGTCAGAGTACGTTTTCGTCTAACACAAATATATTCAGTACATTCATACAAATTCTAGGGCTCCCGGGCCGGACTTCGCACGGCCAAAAAATCAGCGTGTATAGTCCATATCGCTGGATGTGGCTCATACCTAGTATTCCAATTACAGGGAATGAATATAATGAATGCTAAATGGAATTTCTTATTATGCACTTGCCTAAACATAACCCACAACCATTCCATGCACCTTTAAATAATTCTCAGACATAGCCTATTCTTACAATTTCATATTTTATGGTTGTCATACAGATTATTTGAAGACGAGCTGAACAGTTCCAGTAATACAGGGTATCTACAATGAAACTCCCTGATTTTGATGAGTTTTAAAAATAGGCGTTTTTTTCCCTTCAGGTCTAAGGGTAAGGGTCTCCTGCGTACTACAGTAGTTCAAATTTCCTCCTAAATTTTTAGGCTACCTCACGGGCCACCGTTGGGGCGCTGTTGTCATTTCACGCAAAGATGGCGTCAGCTCAGAAGAAGGCGCGAGTTGTGTGGTTTTATGAGTTTAAGTCCATTGTGAGGCCATATCTCTATTCCTTACTTCCTGAGAATACGATAAAATTCGGGCGTTTCATTGTAGATACTCTGTACAACACATGTGGCTCAATTTATCTTCATTATAGGGATTTTTCAACTTTATTCTGCTATCCTTGAGCAATAAATTTCATCCAGTGTATAAAACATAAGTCTACTAGTTATAAGTAAAGAGTAAATAAATGAAGACTTACTAACAATGAATACTATAATGTGCGTACAGCTCAGTAACAATGTACACAAATTTCTATTTCGATAGTTCAGTCATCAACACATAGATGCACTTGGTATGCACTACACAATATTATTGTCTGAAAGTATTTGTGCTAACTGGAATTTTTCCCGACATGGCGAGAGTAAGGTCGTTTCAGAATCCGCTGTAAGTTGGTTTGGAAGTTCGCCGTGCTTGTGCGGCAACTTCTCTGACTCTACTGTAACACGTTTAGTCTAATCCGAAAGCTTCAGGCGACAAGCGAGTTTTAGCTGTACTCGCAGTTACAGCGTACATAGCGTTGAAGTTCTACAAAACCGGCACATCGTATGTTGCATCAGGGCTCACATAAAATACAATGTATCTATAAAGTTATGATGCGGTTTTCAAGCTTTGCTACATTGTAACAGTTACTGCCGGACAAGAATTAAACTACCAACAAACAAGATAAATTTTATGTTCTCGCGGCGGCAAGTAAAATGATGACTGTCTTGTAGGTTGCTGAGCCATGTAGTGTGGCAGAAGTTAACATACGTTTCGCCATAATACTGCTACAACATTTACACAAACAATGGTGTTCGTTTGTTAGTATCATAGTTACTAGGTAATGTGTCAATGGTGGTAGTAGTAGTAGTGGTAGTAACATTTGTGGCGACAATAAAATTTGTAAAACTGTCACAAATCATGTACTTAAATTTGTTACAGGTGTAATATATTTGTAGATACAGATCTCGAGATTTGTATGTGCGTTCTGATGTGTATCACTCTGTTGGATAAACACTTCCATGCACCAGCTTATGATAGGGTTGCAATATTTTTTAGCATGTTTCATTAATATCGTTAAGAAATAATCATTTAAACAAATTAATATACCACACTTGTCAAACACGTGGATTTTATAAACACGTATCCGATTAAATAAGTGGAATATATCACTTATGTATCATGAATCCAGTCTATATCCTTACATAATATCACTTTAAGACCCATTTAAATTCATAAACAATAAGATACACACACGCAATGTACTGAGTTGTCTACACGTGAATTTAGTTGTAATTCTTGCGTCTAAGATTACCCTACAAATAGATATGATATGTCTAATATCCCATTTCCCCTTCACCATCCTTCAGGATAAAAACCCTCGCATATAAAACTGAAAAAGAAAGCTAGACATATATCTATGTATGCTATAAAAAGAGGAGAATCAAAAGTAATGTCAGCATACTATATATATATATATATATATAAGACATGCATCATCCATCACTCCATCAGTCGCAGATATCTCGCTGGTGTCTGCACAAGTTCATATTTTTGCAACTATCGTCAAACTCTCTGGTATGACGTTTATCAATATTTTGTAAAGCTGCCTGAAAC
This sequence comes from Zootermopsis nevadensis, assembly GCF_000696155.1. Next base: position 209,310 of record NW_019059665.1, on the reverse strand, counting down.
ATGGTATAGCTATATTCAATCCATTCACGAAGAAGTACGAAACAGTAGCACTGGGGACTCTGATGGAGGGAGCTGTACGGAAGACACGGGGGAGGGGGGGGGCAGAGCAGTTCGGGGCAGGGCAGGGCGTGGCGTGGCGAAGGGCTCTGGTCGAACAATGTTTCAGTCGGTGTAAGAAAACTCTTACTCTCTCTAAAGAGAATGACAGTGTCTGTGTCTGAATGTCACATTGGCAAAATACAATAACTTTATTCTACCAGCATCGTCACCACAGTCACCCCCCCCCCCCCCAGCCGTTAAATTACAAACATTCATTATGCACTTTGACTTATCTGACTTGGGGCCAAACAAAGGCGCTTCATTAAAGTTTCCCGCTCTTGGTTCTGTAACATTTTTGAATAAGTATTACAAAATTTCTCATGCGATGAAACGTAATTGCTGTAAGATTTTCAGGTTACAATATACTAATTTAAATTAGAATACATTTTCATTGCTTTCAATGTCCGTCTCCCTTTCACTCCAAAAGTCCAGAAGCTTTCATATGTTTTAATCATGGTTTAAATTAGATCTTGTAAAGCATAAATTTAATCGGCAAAGCTTTCAGACATTGTCTGCCCAATTCAAAACAAATATTGTAAATCAGTAATTGAAATAAGGCAGAAGAACGTCCATAATGCATGTTTCCATAAATATGACAAGTGTTCCAGGTAGAACGCAATATCTTGCATCCTTCATCACGTAGGACGAAGGACAGCTTGTTTAAACAGGATTTATCTCAACTGTGCTTTGCCTGATTCTGCAATAATCTAGAGCTGTTGGACAAAATCTCCCCGACTGCTTTTCTAAATTTGATTTTCTGTTTACATGCACAGCCATTAAATGTGGCAGAACCATCTCGTACTAATCCGTGTACACGCCTTTTAGAACAATAAAGTACGCAAACGCTCGTGTCAAGCAACCTACAAGAACAGCGAGCGTTTCAAATGTAATTTAGATTTCAGGTTGCTCGTACATGTAGAACTAATTGAATGTACGGAGTGCAAACAAACAACATTAAGCTAACTCAGCACGCCATCCCTTTGAGCATTTTTAATATTGTGAGAACACCATTTACATGAAATAAAAATTTTAATCTGTTGTATTTGAATGGAGAATTTTAGCATTCCCAAAGACTAATACAGCTTGCGCTACTAGCATAAGTGTTCGTCACACATTAAATTCATAGCTATGGTGAAATATTAATAAACTATAAACACATAAAAATATTTTGCGAGGTCGTCATGTTGATAGTTTCATTACCTCAATAAAAGTTGCATTTATTAAAGGATCCCTCACCACACAAACCTTCATGCATTCCTCTATCTAATTTAATATTATCCTCTATAAGTCTCCCAAACGATTCACTAATTTGATATTTTCTAACTAAGATTGATATGAATTTGTTCATATCGATACCACAAGTCCCACTGAAACTCGCAATGGACAAAATTCAAGAGGTGGTTCATAATTCTGCGGCATGAAACACGCAGCAATTTGTGTTTCAATATCTGAGGCTCTGCGTAAATAGATGTGACCGCAGTTGTGACGGAGATGTGATTCGATTAAAAATCTTTACCGCTGGGCGGCAAACGTTTCAGAGCTCGGCTGCTCATCTGCATCGACCAGCAGTCCCTCGACAACAACTTTAAAAAGATTACGTCTGTCTATTCCAGCGCAGAATTTATAAAGCTGGAATACCACTACTGTCAGCACATTCTCAATTTATTTCAAATCTTGAAAAATCTTTTTCATGTATTCAGAAGGTTTGAAGGTAAAGGGAGCGAAATTTCATATCCCTATTACATCACGGGAAATCTGGCAGTGTGTGTACGCCACTTCGTGTGCAAGTAGACTATATTACAGGCGCATCTTCTTCCAGTCATGAATTATTTACATAAATGACAAATGTGTTTTTGTAAGTGTGTAGGAGTATTTGTATGTCTCTGCTCATGCAATAAAACCAATTTCTATAAGCGGATTTGACTTTTAAAAACAGTAATAAATAATATTTCGTAAACTGTAGTACCAAGTATCTAGCACTTTAGCGCCACCTTGAAAATGGACGATACGTTTACAAGAGACTGTTCAAACAAAAGGAAAAGTAGCCTTTAAAAATCTTAACATTTAGTGATTCTTAAATGTCATTCACCAGAGAAAGTGTCTTCTTCTCACTTCAAACACAACCACATCTTTATTTGGACTTCATGAAACGGACCTTGAATCGGGAATCTGCTCAACATAATCAGGGGTTTTCGTAAATGAAGAGCGTAAAAATTCCTGGCTCTGCCGGAAATCGAACCCATACATACAATTCTGTAATGCTTCGGAGTCTAGTAGAAGGACATAAAAATGTGACATCATTATTCTGGCCGTAGAAACGCTGTGCGTTGCTTCATTTTTTGTTGTGGGGCTCCGTCAGTATTTATCAAGACTAAAAGGGTTCATGGACAAAAGAAAATTGAGAAGCGCTGTCTTAAGAATTTCTATCGTACCTAACCGTAAGCCGCAACTAAGCGAATGACGTCAGACGGAAGACATACGAGAAACTGTAACAACCACACATTCTGACAGCACCAGGGCAAGCAAGTTACACCTCATGCCACAGTGGCTGTTTAAAACGGACAGAATCTTTATCAGTAAATCTGAAGGTATACATATAACATGGCAGGTTGAAGTTTATGGAACTAACTTAGTGGTCCACTGGCTTAAACTGATTATTATAGTTATTATCAGCTCTTAGTTAATTTTCTCATCAAAATTATTCCAGGACACATGAAATCAGCACGCCTGCGCGAACAATGCATGGAGCGTCAGCAGGAGTAATTACGAGTGATTTTGTCACTGAAAATTCAATCAGTCAGACTTGACACTAAATACGGGCGCAACGTTACGTGACTTAAACATTTATGTATCTTGTAACCAGCATCGCACATACATATTCTTCTGTGCTGTTAAAAATGATTCTCCCAAGTACATTTTTTAACGTGAAGTCATACGCAAAATTTCTGTGTACGAACAAAAAAGCATATATTATTTTCCAAATACTTATTTAAGAATAGTGATTCTTTATAGATCTTGATGTTCTTTCGTTGCAAATAAAAACCTAATTTGCAAATTTAATGAGATTACAGATGCAACACTGTATAAATTCATAAAATATATTTCCTCTTATTTCCTTGAATATAGCCTGTACCAGATATTTCAAATAATATTTGAAGGTTACAATGCGAAATACATTTTGTATTGCGTTTCAATTTAATTTTTAAAACGGTGTTTTAAAATGTTTTATGAGTTTTATGTAATGTAGGGATTACTCTGGGCAGTTACTAATAAAAGCCCAAAAACGTTTATTGTAGTCACCCTATAACAACTTTAATCAGCATTCGTTGAGAAGCTTCGGAGCTGAAAACTTAGCACGAATAGACAGACACATTTTTCAATTATATGGGAATTTTATGCCTTTTGTGCAAACAACGAATACAAATCCTCTTGACATTGATTTCTTGAAAGAGGCAAAGAAAACGATTAATTATTTAGACAACTCTGCGAAAATGCATGCTAACTCTTCTCCAACGAAAGTTTTCTTCGGATCGTGTAACTTTGCTCGAACTGATATGGCATAAATAAACGAATTAAGAATAAATCTAGTTCAGATCTAAATCGGTCCAACGTTTTTCCTTAAGAACGCATCTTGCTTACTAATTACTGTTTAAAATTAGTTGTAGTGTTATATTTAAGCGTTATACAGCAATACTTTAACGATAAAAGTAGTACATTGTCCGTCTCCACAAAACGAGAAGTTCCACTCTCGACCTATCAAACAAAACACACACAGATAGTCCACTAAGTTCATAATTTATAGATACATCACAAAGAAAACTGCATATATCCATCCTTCACAGAAAGACGGGAAGATAATATACGAACATCTAAAACACACGCTTAACAGCGACTTAGATCACTGTTCAAGATAAACATAAGACAAATTTTACAGTATATCTTTATCATTTTATAACACAAGCTTAACTAAACTTTAACGATATAAATCACCGATCATATCAATTTATGCACCATAATAATGTATAATTGCAGCTTATGTAACTATTCAGGAGCCAGTTGATAAACTTAAAGAATTCGAAACAGGCCATTCAATATTTCAAAATAAAATAAAATAAAATAAATGTTTGAACCTATGAAGTCTGTAAAAGGAGGACGACATTACTGAGACGTGTACACGAACTGGATACATGTGAATTCAGTTTTGATCAAAAAACGTTTAAGAAAGAATCAGTTGGAAGTCCTGGGCGTAGATGGAAAGATAATATTAATATGTATGCATCAGTCTGAATTCAGGGACCAGTGGCGGGCTCTTTTAAACACGGTTAATAAACCTTCGGATTCCATAAAATACTTGAGATTTCTTGATTAGCCGCGCGACTATTAGCTTCTTAAGAAGAACTTAGCACCATGGACTTACTCAGTTATATAAGCCTGTACATATCTTTTCTCTGTTCGCTTCACATAACAATTTTGAGCCAAACTTCACTTTTTTAAGAAGAAGAAGAAGACTTTGTTATTACAATTCCGTTTCTGCATGTATCTGCCCCCTTCTAAACTTCTGCATCAACTGACCGATATCAAGAAATCTGATATAAACTTTATGCTATCTGAGAACGCCCCAGTCTCGTAATTCTAAGTTTCCTGAATTCGATACTAACATGGCAAACGCAGAAACTTACGTGGTATCTGGTCAAGTAGCTTTGCGGTACATCGTAAAACCACATGACGACTGCATAGGATTTTCGTAATATATTCAGATTTGAGTTTTATGGTATAAGTAAGGAACCTCTGGAGCTAAAAGTTTAAAAGTTTGTAAGAAAATATATTAAAAATTAAACTACAAATTGTATTTGCTTTAGTGTTTATACGTCAACAGCTACAAATCAATAAAATCTTCTCGTGCTGTGTCAAATGTTTGAAACTTATAGAAGAGTTACTGAGCGATCCAATCTAAAACAAGCTCAACACAGACCGGACCTCGAAAATAGACAGAAAAATAATTTCCCCTCATACAATGGCTCCTTCTACGACCAAGGAGACAGTGTGGCCATGGGGTCGCCTCTCGCTTCTGTGACAGCTAACCTCTGCATGGAGCTTTTTGAACAGCAGGCTGTAAGGCCAGCGACCAAGAAACCAGCACTCTGGAATAGATATATAGACGATATCTTTGTTGTATGGGCGCATGACAAAGAAGAGCTCCAAGCTTTCCTACAGCATGGCTTGGTGCGAATCTTCAATGTAAAATAGAACAAATTTAGCACAGACAAAACCTGCACTTCACAAAATGTCCTTCAAGTAAAGAAAATAAAAAATAATAATGATGATGATGATAATGATAACCATTAACTCATTTCCTTGATCAAAACGGTTGCCAACAGTCGAGCACAAAAACGGAATGAAAAACAAAACTAAGTTAAAATAATTAAAAACACAAATAAACTAAAATGAATTACGTTAAGAAAAATGTAGCACATTTACAATTAGATAATAAAACTCAGAGTGACTACTGTTCGATCCAGTGACCATCTGCGAGCAGGTCCAGCAGGATAAACCATGAGCTAAATTGCATTTTTCTTTTTGAGTTATGAATTCACATAACATATACAAGACATTAACAGCACAAGATTTACAACATTGGCAGTTTGTGCAATATCAAAATATGCATGAGTTCTGCCCAGAAGTCCTCGCTGATCTCATGTCGTTACTGGCAATGAGAACAAAATCCATCCAGTGCTATGACAACATTCAGACTCCTAGTTCCCAATATCAAATAAAAAAAGAAATATGTATTCCTCATTAGAACTAATACATAATATATAAAACTGAAATATAACACAGCTATAATTAAGTAAATAATAACACCCAGTTAACAGAAGATCATATCAGACTGAGGACAGGTAGCGAACTACTGCTAGGCTAACAAAACAGCTTTTTACGTGTCGGTCAAAGATAAATTGTGAAGTGTGAAATATTTAATACGTTCACGAGCTCATCGAGGTCACCAAAGACCTTTATCTCAGACCAGAGCTGAATTGGATGTAATTTGTAACATCAATGGCTAATCCTATTGGGCTGCGGTTTATTCCTCCAGGTATTGTCTTAGATGATCCTCACCTCAGTTCGATTTTGCTCCCGACAACGAGATCACAGTGAAGACGAAAATTATGGTCGACAAAGGGAATGTGCGGCATGATGTGAGATGGTACGGGTTGTACATGGCGTGGAAACATCGTAGTGCTGCACAAGACAGCGCTTACACCTGGACCACCAAGTTCTGATGTTTTTTGTCCTTTGAAAGTCGTTGCGACAACAGAAATATTTGTAAGATTTGAGGTTTTCACAGCGGTGAGTATGAAGATTGCTGTCTTCTGGGTTGTTGTTCATCGCCCTGATGACGGAGGCAGTATGACCTCTGAAACGTTGGTAAACATCGACCAGACTACACAGCGCAACAACCCCGAAGACAGAAATCTTCATACTCATAGCCCTGATGATGGAGGCAGTGTGACCTCTGAAACGTTAGTTAACATCGACCAGACTACACAGCGCAACAACCCCGAAGACAGAAATCTTCATACTCATCGCCCTGATGACGGAGGCTGTATGACCTCTGAAACGTCGGTAAACATCGGCCAGACTACACAGCGCAATAACCCAGAAGACAGAAATCTTCAACAGAAATATCTGTCAGATGAAAACGGAACTCAAGATTTATAAATTACATTATTAAATTAAGTACAAAATATAATATATTCAATGTTTACTAATGACAGAGTATAAAGGAATAAAAAATTAAAAAGAGAAACAACAATATCAAAAATATAGCACGTGGTTGACTCTGAATCTTGTAGCAAGAAAGGGAGAACGAAAAATAATTCACCGTACGCCAACTGAAAGTAAAATCAATTTTTGACTGCATCATTTATCTTGACGTCTTACAGAAAGGAAGCAGGAAAAGACGCGTTGCGCGCCTGCTCTGCTCAGCAGTGTTGTCCAAAATAGCATTTATCTGTTGCTGCAAAGTGCTGTATGAGAAGTGTGCGTGCGTAAAAATGGAGCGAACACGGCCGCGCGTGGGTTTTTTTCTTATATTTTTTAACCGTGAATACTTGCTTTTCCGACCCGTTGCATAAACCAAGCCGTAACGATCCCAGCCAAATTAATGTCATCATCGATTTCAGACGCCAAGTAAACTGACGCAGACAATAAAAGCACTAAAGAAACCATCAGAAGGACTAAACTTTAAATATATTCAGAACAAATGGTTGGGCTAATAAAACCCAAACATACGCAGGTGGTTAAGACTCCCACTTCAGATTCGATAGGCGTTGGGTTTGAATCTCTGACCAGGGCCCGTTATCCTGACTTTGGGTTTTCGTGATTTTTCCTCAGTCTCTCCAGGCAAATTATACTGAATCACTATCTACTGACATCCCACAGAGATATTCCATTCCCGTTAAAATACAGAATTCATTTAAATTACACAGAATTGAAAACAAAGATTTTAATTTTGGCAAAGGCACAATGTGCTCTCTGCAGAAGTGTTTTCGTATTTAGGGGCGCAATAACTTGGAGCAGCGCCAAGAATTCCTACACAGGCGCCTCACTCTGAGAACGAAAAGCAACGGAACAAATTACAATATCCCTCCAAATGCTACAATTATCTCTCACACTTTGAAGTATGAGTTTTGGGGGGAAAAAAACTTTTGCGTCAATTGGACTGAAGGAAATACTACTTTGATTGTTACGAGCAAAAAAGGTTAAGACATAGTCTTAATTCAAGAAATACGTACAGAGGGAGTTCAAACTATGACAGAAGAAAACCACGGAGACAAACATTAAAATACTGACGTAAAACTCAGTCAAAAATAATGTTACCAACTGCTGCTACATATAAAGTTCCTTTAAAGATAATACTGATAAAAGGATGTCTTGGGTGTGATTCATCGAGTCTTACTTTAAGGAAAGAATGCAAGTTACAGTTGTCTAAAAATAAAGCGATCAAGAAGGCAGAGAAACGCACAAAAAGTCAGACCCCATTTGAAATAAAAACGCATACGAATATATTTTTTCTTGCGATTTTGGATTTGATTTATTTCGTTTCCTGTCTGTCCTGACAGATATTTTAAGGTGTTAAAACTGATATTTCAAACCAAATTTATTTTTTCGCAGAAACACGCTAATCTTCATTACCAATACTGCTAGTAACCATACGGTGGTAAGAAAAATTACTGCTTTGTGGAAATTATATCAGAGCCACAAATTCACTTTATGGTCTAAATTCTGGTTTCTCACTGTGGAGTAGGTGATAACACAGCTGCAGTTTCACACAACGAGTTAATGCCATTTAAATTTCCCGTTTATTTCCATATCATAAAAACCAATTCGAGAAGGGCTAATAAAATTACAGACGACTTCCCACAATCCACGTGTGTTACACAATCACGGGAGCAAACTATGTAATTTCTCGTGTGCGAAATGTCTGCATGACGTAGCTTCCCCACAGGGATAATGTTATCTGTAACACTGCGCTTCACGATGCTACAACCCCAAGCAGCGTGCGATTAAACACCACTGTAAATAATTTAACGATGACAGAAATAATAAACGTACGACATATCAAATGCACGGAAGAACAAACCAATTAAAAATTTAAATGGATATATACACTAACTCTCTACCTTCATTTGAGCCGATCTGTTCTCATCCCATCTCCATAATCTGGTCATTGCAGCAGACCAATCGATATTGTAGTGAAGTGTCAGTACTCCTCTATTTTCATTGCGGACAGTTAAAAACAAATTATATCAGTATGTCGTCCCATTATTTATATAGTATTTTATTATTGTATTAGACGATGGAAAATATCCAAAGAACTTTTTATTTAAATAACTCACCATCGTCACAAACTTTTAGATTTGATACACTACCTGTCCAGTTACAATTTACCAATTTACTGCAAAACTAGACGTCTTATAATTGCTCACACCGTGTAGCTGGCAGCTACAAGTTAACCATCTCACTGATAGTGAACTGCTACAGATCGAAACGTGTCTGTAAACTATACGAGTTATGTATTGTTGGCAAAGTGTATTAAAATTAGTTGATTAATCTATGGTTGGCAAATTAGAATTCTTTAACTTTGTGTATATTTTATTTAACGATACTTTTTCATTGACTCGGTCTGTACAGCGTCGAAAGAGAGTGAATAACAAACTGGAAAGGATGTGGAAGGAAGCGGTCGTGGAATAATTCAAGATACTGTACAGCACAGAGCAACATCCCAGACGACAGTCATCTTCAGTTAGTTATTTGGTTTGTTGTAATACTTGCGGATCACATATGATAGATATAGGTATCAACAGTGTGGTTTCAGGGCACTACGTCATGAGTTTCCTCGATATAAGAGGAAGACCCATGAAATATTCTAAGATCATTAAGCAGATTCTTAATGACCTAAACTTCGATACTGTCAGCTGCAGTAATTGACTTCGTAAGTAATTAAACCTTATAAAATTTAATAAGGTATTAGGCGATACATTTTACATGTTCACGGTAAACGATTTTAACAAACTTTGAAATTTGGTATCCCCACCTTACTATGTTATGTAGTGCAAAATTTACTGCAGATTACCACGTTATACAAAAATTTAAATATGTTTGTAAGCATATTTGAAAAAATAATAACTACACTAAAATGTCCTACGTTTTAGCTACTAAATTACACAAATATTACATGCTATGTTTATTTTCAACAAATCCATACAATGCAAATCCGGACTACATAAGTATATGCGTGTGTGTTAAACCACATTACGTAGCTTGTCAATACACTACAGTTTAATGTAAACTAGCATTTATTATTTGTTGTGGTTTAATCAACTTCTGAATATTTAAATAAGGAAAACAATGTTGCAATTTTCGTAGAATAATAAAGAAAATTAAATAACTACTACTAATGACGTCGATCACATTGGCCGCGCGGTCTGTGGCGTGGGTTCGAATCCCACTCAAGGCATGGATGTTTGTCCTCGTCTTTCTGTGTTGTCCTGTCCTGCCTCCTGCACTGCGTCGAGTTCATCCCCCGCCCAAGGAGTCGTACCAGATATCTGATCATATCCGTAATTTCAAAAGTATTTCTGAATTGCACCGGGTCACAAGTACTACACTGACAAAAGAATTTTGACCGGGAATCTTAGCATGTGAAAGTATAAACTTGAAGTGGCTGTAGAGACGTTTCGGGGCCAACGTGTATTTAAATTTTGTTCTTGTTTCTGGTCATACAACGTCGCTCTCATCTTCTGTTCTTCCTGATTTCCAGTCCTAAGAGTCATTCCTACTCAAGTGATCATTGTTTTTCGACTGATTGGGGGGGGGGGTATTTAAATAACGAGATGAGAAACTTTCTCGCAAATTCTACAGCACTTAACCACAAAGTACGGTGGAAACTGAAATAAGCATACCTTCGAAAATTATTGTTACTGTTTAATTTCACGTATTTAAACAATTAAGTAGCATTAGGTTGCATGTTGCAGTTTGTTCACCAACGTCTGTACCTTTACGTAGTAAGGGAAAACAGTATTCCAAACTGCGAACTTCCAACTTCGTAACTTTTCAGAACATGTTTTACACACTTCTTATACGAGTAAATTACCTTGGAACTTGCTTTCTCTGGTTAAAAACCGAGATTAAATAGATCAAACCTCCCGTTCCTTTGCACACGCATTTATCAACCCACACCGCTGAACTCCAGGGTTGGATGTTCGTATCAATCCGTCACGGTTGACTGCAGAGATAAAGCTGGTCCATCGAGGTTAACATGCAGAAAGGAGCATCGGTGTGTAAAGATACATATATATACTTGCTACAAGTTGTGCGAGACGGGCTTTATTTTAAAAAGGCGCTGCATACAGAAAGTGTTAAATCACGTCTCCTTTGTGGGTAATGTGGACTAGTATCTAATGGACGTACAAACTTTTTTATCCTCATTTATAAGTTCGCACGAAAAACTCTGGCTCCACGGAGCAAATTTCTTATTTTGAAGCCGACAGTCACGCAACTAGGAAAATTCCCATTTTTGTAGAGTGCTGCATAAGCTAGGTCTTATCAGAACATTCAACTGAGGTGCAGGACAAATCAAATGCAGTTCAAAGAAATAACATGTATGTAGTGTTCACATGTTTACTTTTGATAAGTAAATACTTATGTTCTTCATTAACTCTGCCAGCAACAAGTTTGCAACTACAATAAATAAAAAAGACTATGTGGCGTGCTAAATAGTGAAATAAAAACATTTTTAAATATGATACTACACAGCAGATTATACGTTTCTACTCTTCTTGATTACTGAATTGTTTTGCACGTAGGATTAAATGTAATAGATGCAATAAATGAATTGCATTATCAGAATATCGTTATTAGCTCCATCTTCATGTTCTGAAAGTCCTCCAATTAAAATTGTATGTGTTTACCGCCTGAGTGATATTAATGGCAGGCTACATCTTCTCCGCCAACGACTTGTTGACGCGTGTCTACGTCCACAATCATCAAACCCATTTTCTCGTAGAATCACGTTGATGGAAGAGGCGTCGCAATGTTATAGCCTCTTTCGAAAGTGGTTACTCAGATGCTCCATCTCTATCCACAGGCATGACAAAGTTATTAAGAATTTAATCTTCGAACTATCGTCGTAAGACAGGCCCAAGTCTTACCGTACCAGGAATTCGAAATTCTTCTCGTCAGAGGATGTATACAAGTACATGTATTCGTCAGATTGTCTCTGAGTTTCGATAGTTACCCCTTCCTTAGTCACGCGGATATCGGAATTCTGTATGAGTTCTAAATTTACCCTGCGGAAATTCAACATTTAATGCGTCATACTCACATTCGAAAGCTCCGCTATTAAACACCATAGAATGATTTTTGCGAGCTGCCGTCTTCCTTCATTAAAGAACTATAAAATATCGCTGATACTTCGATTGTGTAAAAGTATACACGTACCATTCAAGATTGCTGTTTCTGTGGATTTGTCCATCGTTAAATATTCTAAAAATAAATTAGTTCGTTTCGAGGGCTGGCTCTGCTCCTGTCTTCAGGTGAAACTGCCTATTCTGTTCGGTCCACCAAAAGGGATTAATTACAATCCTTGGTCCAAGAATTGGGATTCCTAAAAGGCGCAGAATGTCTGTGTTAGCTGAACGACTGTTAGCTTGTCAATGACCATAACGAAGGGAGTGAGTTCATAAAATGCAATTACAGAAACAAATATGAGCTAAAGTAGGATAATAAACTTTGTATACAATCAAAAGTATACACGTACCATTCAAGATTGCTGTTTCTGTGGATTTGTCCATCGTTAAATATTCTAAAAATAAATTAGTTCGTTTCGAGGGCTGGCTCTGCTCCTGTCTTCAGGTGAAACTGCCTATTCTGTTCGGTCCACCAAAAGGGATTAATTACAATCCTTGGTCCAAGAATTGGGATTCCTAAAAGGCGCAGAATGTCTGTGTTAGCTGAACGACTGTTAGCTTGTCAATGACCATAACGAAGGGAGTGAGTTCATAAAATGCAATTACAGAAACAAATATGAGCTAAAGTAGGATAATAAACTTTATATACAATCATAAATGACCGCACAAAACCAAGAATCAGATAACGGTTTAATAGTTCTTAACAACATGCAACACTGCCTGCAAGAATTCTTCGTCAATTCCAAAACGGTCGGTAGCTCAGACTAGAACATATAAGAAGGTAATTGTGATCCACTTTAATACCATGCTGGAATTAACCTGGATATTGAAGAAGCAGTGTAGCAAGTAACCCGGCCGAGATTCAAACCGGCATTTCCAGTATACAAGTGTCGGTCGTCACAGCTAGCCCAAATATTCATTTCCAGGAGTTGTTTCAAACATTTTCATCAGGCATGTACCCGTAACCTCCTCCGACCTAACCTAAATACGATCTCGCTAACATCGTTTCTCGCGTCCAAGTTTCCTGTTCCCCTTTACAAACGAAAATACATTACAGCTCCAATCCGTTCTAGAACGGATGAACGTGTTGTTTATTTAACGATGAAGGTCAGTCTAGTTTGCGTCGAATGACAGCTTTATTCATAAATTATGTACTGGAAAGAGTATAGAAGGAAGCAGACGTTGCATAATTTTCGCTACTGTCCCCAGATTTACCTGTCGGAATTGAGAAAAATCACGAAACCCTTCAGTCAGGATAGCCTTTCTCGGTGCTGATATTTGAATCTAGTAAATTATGAACTCAAAGTTCGGTTGTTTTTTAATTAGGGATGCAACCTCAATAATTACCTATTAAAGATAAAATAATTTCCAAGAGCCACAGCGTCGAAAATGTGTCAGCAGTTGTTGAGTTCCTCATCCTTCAAGTAAAATATAGAACATTATAATGATGAGACACGTTTGATGAAGACTTCTGTGAACACAAGTACAGGATCAGCAAGGAGAAGAGTCATCTTTGTGATCGCTTTTGAAACATAGATGACAAGTACCCATTGTTAGTAGGATTTGGGCCGACGCGACAGAAAGTCAAGAGGACACTAAAGTCTATAGTCACTGATCTGAAGTCTGCACAGGGTGGTCCCAAAACAGCGATGATGCATTCTGTATGTACCCCAACACAATTTTTAAACCGACTGTGTACTGAAGTAGGTACCTTATGCATCATGCATGGAGTAGGCGGGGAGTCCGAAGATGGCTGTCTTATGGGTTGTTGAGCCGTGTCATTTGGTAGAAGTCTATAAACATTTCAGAGGTTCTTGCGATATACCAGAGATCATTGCGCTACAACCCAGAAGACCGCCATTTTCTTATGAAATGTTTATTCGTTTATGTTTATATGAAAATGGCAAACAACATGAAGTGAGCAAAATATTTTGCTTTGTTGACGATAACTGATGCATCATGACAATTACATGCTAAATGGAGGCTATATAGAGACATGCTGAAAACACACACGCAATAAGAGAACTGCGATAAAAACCGCAGAATAAAAGTCGAACAATACACTGCAACAATTTCGAACTACGCAAACAGGAGAGAGATTAGGGTGTCTGTATCCAGGCCTGAAATACTTATTCTGAAAAGTTCGATTATAAAATTAATTGATCTGCGAGCCGACCAAGGGGATAGCTCAGCTTTACTGAGGTTCTCTTACCAGGCACGAAGAAGTCGAACTGTGTAGGCAGACGGGCAGCCAAGTTCCTTTGCACCCAGCAGACCTCTTTACATGGAATATTTATAGTGCATTGTGGAGATCACAATTATGCTGCATACATAATGGATATCTTACCACATGTTGGATAAGAAAGTATAATCAAAATTCCATTAAACAAGAGTGAATGATGTACCGCAACCCGAAGGCAACCAGGCGTTGTCAGGTTTGACACTGACACGAGCGCCTAGCTGGCTGGAGCTGCCTAACGACGCACTTTATCTGGTTGTTTCTACTGTGTCCCCGTGTATGGAATACCAATAAACTACGAGAGCATAACAATTTTCGTGCTTAAAATGTTAGCCGGAAAAATAAGGTTAACATGTACCGTAAGCAACTTGTTATATCCACATACCAATTCAAGCGCATCATTGACCCACTTCTCACATTTGACCATTGTTCTGTGAGAAAAAGTTGCAGTGGCATTAAGAAGACCAATCCCGCCTCTGCTACTTCGGATCTTCCTATCAAGTGGAACTCTGAATGTAAGGTCACAGAGAGGATTTGAGCCCCACGTTTACTTTGCCCACAGAATTCGCTTGGCATAGTTATACAAGACATATCAGACACAAACGCATTGTGCCGACACATAACTTTATCGGTTTTGCAAACTAAATCTATGACAACATTTGGTCTGTTACACAGATAGCTGAGAAGGAAATAGAAAGGCAGAACGATACTATGACAAGTTTTGTGTTTCCTTGAAGACACTTCTTCTTCTTCTTCTTCTTATAGCGTTATAACCCTGTGTGGGTCTTAGCTTGTTCGATGAATTTTTTCCATTCTGTCCTATCATTCACAATTCTTCTCCATCCCCTTACTCCCATCGTCCTCACATCCTCCTCCACGTCGTCTATCCATCGTTTCCGTGGTCTCCCTCTCATCCTTCTTCCCATCGGTCTCCATTCCATCACTCTTCTAGTTACCCTGTTTCCTTCCATTCTTGCAACATGGCCAAGCCAGGCTAACCTTTTGCTTTTGATTAGCCTCACGATATCTGCTCCCCTTGAAGACACTCAACACTGTATAAACCTGTATCTTGTGTGTAGAACAAGAATTATTTCTTTTTATTTTATACAGACTTCAATACTTCAACCTTCAGAAAGGATCTACTAGGCGTACTTCCTTCTAGTGGAGAATAACAGAGTAAGGCATATGTATATAAAACAGGAGAACGAAGTTCCAACAACAGTTCAGGTTAAATAAAATCGCTATACTGAAAGTCAACACTGCTGTCACGTCGGCTATATTACAGAAGTTTGGATGGTCCTATGCCTTGTGGCTTTAATATCAAGAACCTGCAATCTGCTTTATTGCTTCTACTGCAATTATAATTATATTAAAAGTCGGGACGTTTGTTTGCTTACATATCTCCCCGCAGTTTTAGTAGACAATGCACTTTTGTGTATTAAAATTTGTTATTAAATTTAATTTAGACAATTTTCTTTTAAGTATTATACCGTTAATTAACGCATATATAAGCTAAATGTTAATACTAAACCTGAAATCTTAATTATATATTAAACAGAAAATAATCCAAAAATTGGACAAGGATACAGTTGTATAAAAATATAACAAAAGTGGCAGATGTAATAAGCTGTGGTATTCTGGGTTGTAAATACCAATTTTTCGGAGGGACGTGAACTTCGCTCTGAAGATGGAGGAAATGCATCCCTCCGAAAAGTTAGTGGTCACCTACAAGGACACAAGGCGTCACCATCTAGGAGACCACAACCGTCATCTCCGTCGTGAGAACCTCAAACCATACAAGTGACAGAAATGTCATGAATTGCACAACATAAGATTTTAAATATACTAGAACATACGGAGATTGAAAGAAACGAAAACTGTGTTTGGAGTACTTTCAATAAACAAATTGATTTAAATATATATCAGTAAGGCACTTCAGATACCTCAGTACACCAATGTCAGCTTCAAAAGAAACATGTTATATTAAAAAGTTATAAATAATTCTACGCATTCTATGTATTCTACGTATTTTTCTGAGAGTTGCAAATCATGTAAATTCCCAAAGATATACTATCCCATTAAATAACAAATATAAGAAAGTACTGTGAATGTAAATGGTGATGATACTAAGACTAACACTATTTTTACGTTATTACGCAAATTAATGTTTCATATCACATTTATATGTATTATGCATTTCATGGGACATAATTACCCTCAAAATCGAACAGTTCGAAACCCTCATATTGTGGTCTGCTGGGTTGCTGGTTGTATATAAACATTTTGGAAGAATACCGATATCTGAGGATGAAGGAAGCTTCCGAAATGCTGATACACAACCAGAAGATTTATCGCTTCAACCCTGAAGGAGACATGTTCCTCCGAATAGTTTGTACACAATCAGAATACTACCTACTTCAATCCTGCAGATGGAGGCAGCATATTCTTCCGAAACATTGGTAGGTCTATACAACTTAAAGTTTACCCGGTTACACATAGTTTCAGTTACATTTTCATGTAGGACTAAGCGAAAAAAATATGCTACTACAACATTAGATATAAAGATATCAACCACATCTGTGAGTTGGCTGAAGCCTATACTTTTTAAAAGTGGTAAAAGAATATGACTACCATAAACACGAAACTAACAGTTGTGCAAGCCTAATAAATACTGCACGTACTCCTACAAATTACTAAAAAATATGTACATAATAACAGTAACATGCGTTCTAATGAAAAATTATATTTTTACTAGCTGATTAGGGAGTAGTCTATCAAAGAGAGCACCTAAGACGAACACAGTATAATCATGCAGTATAGTAAATAAATGTATGTTGGTCTAAGGCAGATTACTAACAATCGTATGAACTTTTAAAACAGCAAGTTCACAGAAACGTTCGAAGTAATTTATTTTATTACCTAGTATAGAAACTGTCGTTCCGTACTTCTGCAGATACAAACTCATATTTAAAACATAATGCTATAAAATTTTATGTGTTATACAAGCGAGATAGAAAGGTTTAAAGTCGCGATTTGAAAACTACGCGAATGCTTGCAAAACAGTAGAACTGTCTAAAACATTACGTCAATACTACGCTGAAACGTGGTTTGTATTTGCCAATGTATATAAATCAACATTATTCTAAATTCAGTGTCAATCAAACTTCGAGAAAAGACTAGTGCGTGTTGAATCAGGCTCGCGTATGAACTAAATTTACGACTACACTAACTTGTAATATTACATAATACAAGTTACCTACTTAAAACCTTGAAATGGTAAATTTAAATAACGAAAATTCAGCCACGATCGGACCTACTTCGATCGAAATCGAAAGTGAAGCCAGTGATCTGAGAACGGTGCTTAGTTTATCTGCTCGCTTGAAGTAACAAAGTGTACGAAAGTTTACAGTAACAAAAGTATACTCAATCACGCTGAACGAAATAAATAATTTGTTTTCGGGAAAAAGCTGCTTAGGCTGTTGAAGGGTTTCCAACGTTTCGGAAATCATTACACTCTCAAGGGAAGGCCTTTGGTTAACTGAAATGTTCGCCGAAAAGTTGCAAAACCTTCAATATTCTACACGGCTTGCTCCCGAAAGCCGGTATATTAAATTCAGTCCATGAGAATCCTTAGGGCAAGATGGTGAGTGTTTGCAAGTTTATTTCCTAACCTGAAGATATACTAAGCACTACTCACTGTTATAAAGTGCACACTTACATGCATTTTACTTGGTTATGATTCTCCCATGGACTGCCCCACTACGATAATTAGAACAATGAACACTGCCAGAAGCACCAAGAGGCAACAGATGGCAACTGCAACCATGGTGACAATTCAGCTCCTTCCCGCCTAAGACTGCGAATAACACGACCTCACGCGAGCGACAAGAACAGTCGAGTATGAACGAACGAAGCGCAAGAGTAACTGACAAGCCTGCTAGAAAAGCAGGTCCACCAACATCACCTATATCCAACACCAACCCCTACCTTACTACCTAAAGGGGATGAAATATTGATCAGTCCAACCCCCGTCACAAACTGTAGTAAAGTTACTATTCAGTGCTGCCCTCGATCGGTACAAGGGTGCACAAACAATCCATTTGAATGCATATGAATGGCTCGTACAGATACAACATCTAACAAAGAGCAGACACTTCAAAGCCATAGTGAAACATCTCCTTGCCCACCTTAGTCATAAAGAGCCAACTGCATTTGAAATTGTAATTAATCATTCCGCTTACTTCATTAGCATAATGAGAGAAGTCAAAGCGTCTGAGACACTACGCGAACGAGCGGTTTTGGGACGCAGCGGATGTTTTGTCACATTAATGTAACGCACTATTTCAGTAGGAAGCGAGCGCACGTTCGATAATTTTATAGCTGCGGTTTTTCTGCAGCAACATGCTTCATTTTCAATGCGGTGCGATGGACGCCCAGCGGCTGTTGTTAGGTTAGGTTAGGTTTGGTTGGGTTATGTTAAGTTAGAATAGGTTAGGTTACTTGGCTCAGATAATGTTAGGTTAGGTTAAGAGGTGTTAGGTTTGGTTAGGTTGGGTTCGGTGAGGTTAGGTTTGGTTAGGTTAGGTTAGGTTAGAGTGGGATGTGTTACGTTATGTTTGAGAACCTTACGTTGCGTTGTGTGGTTAGGTTTGCGTCGTTTAAGAATTTTTTATTACGGGATACGTAAGTTGAGGTCATGTATCTGTCAATGTCATTAAAGTTAACGACAATATCAACCCTAGGTTTTCCTGAATTAAGACATATAAACCTATCCCAGAGTTTGAAACCACTAAGAAAATAAATATTGGCGCTCAAACAAACGTGGAGTATAAAACAAATGCATTTTAAAATTATATTTTACTTCACAGTCCTAAAGAAACAACAACTTTATTGGTTTAGCGACATTAAGTTAAACAGAAAAACAGCATATGCTATTTTTCATTACACATTCATTTCAGCATGGAGCCCTGTCTTTCTATATTGAGGTGACTGTATCTAGATCCTTTCCTCACAAACTGATTTAAATTTTATGCGTCACAGTTTTCGCTGCTGCAAAAATTGCAAATGCGAAATTTCGTCACAGAATAACATTTGTTTGTTGTTTGATTTTTTCGTTAATGAGAAAACTGTTACTACGACATTATTTAAATCCGAAGAGATAAATGTAGAATTATAATTGCTCGAGGAATTTAACATTCATCCCCTTGAACTATACTCAGCAACATTAAAGATGCTTCAAAACACAAACATTTTCTGTCAATGTAAAATCAGCAGTATAAACGTACTGTACGTGTGAAAGCTTAAGAAACTTATAATTTAAGAAATTTAAATATTTGAAAATATGATATGGTTAACGAAACTGTTTCCATGCTAATGCAGTATTTAATAAAGTTAGCACATTAATAAGTAATATAGTTCCCACTGAATCCGGAACTCCAACCTGAATTTTGTAAATTGTATTCGCGATTCAGACAGACTATTCAAGCAACTGTTAATAAAATAACGTGTAACTCATGGTTAGTTTCTCAGTACAAGAATATAGGCTAAAAGTAGCATAATAATGGTAAAATATAATGTCAGAACAGGTCTCTTTGTCTTAAATTTGTCTTAAATAACACTAACGTCCTATCGTTCTGCATCACATAATTAGTATATCTACCAACCAATTGTATGTATCCTTTCTGAGATAGATACCTGACAACGTAAAGAATCTAAATGGAAATAAATGTTCCAATGCAATAACTGGATTTGTAGGATTTGAGGTTTTCACGGCGGTGAGTCTGAAGAAGGCTGTCTTCTGGGTTGTTGCGCCCTGTAGTATGGTAGAAGTTGACAGACGTTTCACCTTGTTGCGATCCATCGCCCTGATGATGGAGGCAGCAAGGACCTCTGAAATGTCGGTAAACTTCTACCAGACTACACAGCGCAACAACCCAGAAGACAGAAATCTTCATACTCATCGCCCTGATGAAGGAGGCAACAAGGACCTCTGAAATGTCGGTAAACTTCTACCAGACTACACAGTGCAACAACCCAGAAGACAGCCATCTTCAATAACTGGGTGTGAAAAGAAATATCCTCTCTCAACTTGCTTTTCAAATAAAATTACGAAACATTACTTTTGAAGTCATACGTGCAACAGGTTAGTTCTTAAAACTTACCAGAGGTAACTTGAAGTAAGATGACGAACAAGCAGAATATCGGCAGAACAAGACTTCTCCCTGAGTTGTGCCAGTATGCTGGGGCCATACTGTGTCCTGCAACAACAAGTCTTGTTACCAATGAAATGAAATTTAATTTAATCACAGAACATCGAAATAGCTATAAGGGGCAGTCTAGCAGCCTAATCCTTGCTGGACTGAGTGGTCTTGGTGCTAAAAGATCTCCATTTCGTGTGTTAGTGCAACACAAATAAGAACGGAATAATTTATACTAACTTGTGTTAAACCTGTTGTGTTAATGTCCAGGCTAATTTTAACCAAAACCTTCAATCTATTAATATGGATACTGCGAATATAAAATATCAGAAACAGTGAAGGATCCTCTTTGAGAATAAAACGTAATAGTGCTAGTTAACAGCTTCATCACAGACATCAAAAATTATAATGGTGTATTACATTACCTCTATATGATAAGAATCCTATAACTTCATTAAAGTCTATAAAACACGTCTATGAATGATAATTTCACAATTATTTGCCGAAACTAGGTTCCCCTTTCACCTGTGAAGATGTAGACTCCTTGTTCGCACGAATGCGATGTGTGTGAGGTATCAACTCGCTGAGTGGAATTCTCCTTCCACTGCTAACCTGAGAATATCAACATCATGCATTTTACACTAGCAATTCTATTATTTTGCTGTACACATAGCAGGTATGGGGGCACTACAAACAGGCACTACATCATGGCATTGTCTGAAATTCTGATTATGCAGTGGGCACTGGATTGCGATTGGGAGATTATCATTGTGCACTGATCTGCACGTCCCTTAGGCGAAAGGTGGCTTATCTGGAATTCTACGTAGTGGGTCTTCATATCGAATCTCGATTCGAAATACTGTATCCGATATACAAAGAGTCGAAATATGTACAGCCGAAAGAATTTGCATGCCTCCTTAATGGTTTTTGTACGTTGAGGGATTAGACTTTCTGGTTTGTTGCTGGCTATGAACAATTGTCAAATGGGCTCCAATGCTGTGGTTCTTAAACCCTGGAATGCGAACCAAATTTGGTCTCCATGATAATTTGAGTGGGTCAAGTGTCTCAGTAAAATCTTAATATTGGTTTAAATTTTATTTAGACAAGGTAGTGAAGAAGATAAGTGGTTTTCAAAATGGCAGGGATAAGGACAAAGACAGAAATGCGCATGCTTAGTTTTAATAATCTCGCAGCCCTGCAACGCCATCTATTAACGAAATACAAAAACCAAGCGAAAGGAGCGAACAAAGTGGAGTGGAGTAGAGGAGAGGAGAGTAGAACTGGATCCACCGATTATGGCCGCTGACCTTGTAGGGAGAGCACAATATGCGGACCACCCAATGAAGGAAGGAAGGAGTTTCCGTCGGTCAGTACAGCAGTGTGAAAGCCTGATATTGTTGTCTCGTGACTGTGCTGTGTTAACAACATGATACATGTTCATTGCAATCTCCTTTCTGGTCATTGATAACGCCTCTTATCACAACACTCAGACAAACCACCGACGTCTTAATCAAAGACGGAAGAAAAGAAAGCCTGTCTGTTGGAAATAACATCCCATTTTCAGACAACCTGTAGAAAGCTCAACTGTACAATTTAATCAAACTAAATAAGTCAAAGCACAAATATTATGTGATTGATCATATTTTAGCAGGCAAAGAACGTACTGTGCTGAGAATTCCGCCGTATCATCCCGATTTACACCCCACTGAACTTATTTGGGCAGATATAAAACAATGGGCTGCAAGCAAGAACACAACATTTAAAATTAAGGACGTCGAGCATCTGTGTTGCCAGAGATTCGATGAAATTGGGCAAGAGAAATGGGCGAATGTATGTCAGTATGTGGAAAAACTAGAACAAACTTATTATGAGTAAGAAGGCATGATCGAAGACGCCATTGAACGTATTATAATTAAAGATATTGGAGTGAACAGCAGCAGCGGTAGTGATGAATCGAGTAATATGTTATAGAGCGATGGCCTGTGAGGAGTGGAAGAATTGGAAGAGGACCAAAGAGTTGTGAAAAAGATAAAATTATCAAATACTTTCTGCACTGTTAATTTTCTAGTGATGTGTAGTGTAGTAAAATCGACTTTCCTGTGTTACATAACGTGGTGACATTTTATTTGTAGTGTACTGTATGCGGCCTGCTGCATCCCTACCAGCAAACTTCTGGAAACTGACTTGCTCAAAGGTTCCAATTCACAAACGTTCAGCGGCCAAGAACGCTGGAACGCAGTATACGTAACGCTCGGTTAATTTTGGCAACTATGCAACGTTACATGATGTCACGACAGGTTTGGTTAGGCTAAAAAGATTGGGTTAGGTTAGGTTAAGATAGGTTGAATTAGGTTAGATTACGTTAAGTTAGGTTAGGTTAAGTTAGGTAGGGTTAGTCAGTTAGGTTAGGTAACTTGTTGAAGTTCCTTGTCACATTTCGACACTTATGGCCACATATCCTCACGCCGTTAAGGTGTGTTACGCCTAATCATGCATTGACACGCTTGAACACGCTTTGACACGCTTGAACACACTTTCAAAATTTTCGTAGTATTTAAATACTTATGGTAACCTCTCGTCACGCCTTTGTAGGAGGTTACGCCTAGTCACGCTTTGTCACGTTAGGGAATGCTTTGTATATGTTGGCCACGTTTTAATTCATGGTGATCCCTAGTCACTATGTCAAAGCGGGTCATGCCTGGTCACGCTTTGTGAAGCCTGGGAAACCGTGATCACTAATTCACGCTTCGAAACGTATATTTTTTAAAGTAAAGATCGATTAATTTTCGCTAATTTTCAAATATGTTAGATTAAGCTTCGATATGTAAGTTTAGGTTACAAATTCGCTTACCATAGGCTTCGATAGGTTGGGTTAGTTAGGTTAGGTTAGGTCAGGTAAGGTTAAGTTTGATCACTGTGTTTTCTTAGGTTATTGAAAGTTTTCAAAATTTTTGTGACGTTTTTACACCTATGGCCAAATCTCGTCACGCAGTTACAGTACGACACGGGTACTCTCTCTGTCACGCTTGAGCACGGTAAATAGCTGGTTAACCAAACCAATGTCAAAATGAGGTCATGTATAGGTCAAGGTCATATGGAAGTCACAAAGAAATCTGCCCACTATTTTCCCAGATAAGGGTCTTTAAAACTCTCAAGGTCATATATTATCATACTTATATCTGTCAAACGGTAAATAGCTGGTTAACCATACTCATGTCAAAATGAGTTCATGTATAGGTCAAGGTCATATGGAAGTCACGACAAAATCGGCCCACTAGTTTCCCAGATACGGGTCTTTAAATTTCTCAAGTCATATATTATAATACTTATATCTGCCAAACGGCAAATAGTTGGTTAACAATACTCATGTTAAAATGAGGTCATGTATGGGTTAAGGTCATATGGAAGTCACGACAAAATCGCCCCACTAGTTTCCCTGATACGGGTCTTTAAAATTCTCAAGGTCATACATTATCATACTCATATCTCCCAAACGGTAAAAAGCTGGTTAATCATACTCATGTCAAAATGAGGTCATGTATAGGTAAAGGTCATATGGTAGTCACAACAAGATCGGTCCACTAGTTTCCCAGATACAGATCTTTAAGATTCTCAAGGTCATATCTTCACACGCTTATTTCCCGCTAACCGTAAATACCTAGTTGACTATAATCATGTTAAAAAGAGGTCACGGATGGGTGAAGGACATGGCAACACCACGACAAGATCACACAAACTGTTTGAGAATAAGAGGCCTCAAACGTTTCAAGGTCATTCGTAGTACTATTTTCTCACGCAATACATAGAGAACTGTACGAATCTGAGTGACATTGCAGACAATATTTAGAGGTCATGGATACGTCTAGGTCATGTATAGGTTGCAACATATGCTCAGTTCCCACATTGTGTTGGGATATATTACGTTAGGTTAGGTTGGGTTAGGTTAGGTTAGGTTAGGTTAGGTTAGGTTGGGTTGGGTTAGATTAAGTTTGATTACTGCTTTTGTTAGGTTATTGAACGTTTTCAAAATTTTTGTGACGTTTAGACACCTATGGCCATATCTCCTCACGCCGTCATAGTACGTCACTCGTAGTCACTCTTTGTCACGCTTGAGCACGGTAAATAGCTGGTTAACCAAACTCATGTCAAAATGAGGTCATGTATAAATCAAGGTCATATGGTAGTCACAACGAAATCTTCAAGGTCATATATTATAATACTTATATCTGCCAAACGGCAAATAGCTGGTTAACAATACTCATGTCAAAATGAGGTCATGTATAGGTCAAGGCCATATGGAAGGCACGACAAAATCGGCCCACTAGTTTCCCAGATACAGGGTCTTTAAAATTCTCAAGGTCATATATTATAATACTTATATCTGCCAAACGGCAAATAGCTGGTTAACAATACTCATGTCAAAATGAGGTCATGTATAGGTAAAGGTCATATGGTAGTCACAACAAGATCGGTCCACTAGTTTCCCAGATACAGATCTTTACGATTCTCAAGGTCATATCTTCACACGCTTATTTCCCACCAACCTTAAATACCTGGTTCATTATACTCATGTTAAAATGAGGTCACGGATGGGTGAAGTTCATGGCAAGACCACGACAAGATCACACAAACTGTTTGAGAATAAGAGTCCTCAAACATATCAAGGACATTCGTAGTATTATTTTCTCACGTATATACATAGAGAACTGTACGAATCTGAGTGACATTGTAGACAATATTTAGAGGTCATGAATATGTCAAGGTCATGTATAGGTCGCAACATATTCTCAGTTCCTACATTGTGTTGGGATAGATTACGTTAGGCTAGGTTGGGTTGGGTTGGGTTGGGTTAGGTTAGGTTAGGTTAGGTTAGGTTTGATTACTGTGTTTTGTTAGGTTATTGATCGTTTTGAAAATTGTTGTGACACCTTTGCCCATATCTCGTCACGCCGTTACAGTACGTCACGCCTAGTCATTCTTTGTCACGCCTGAGCACGCTTGGTCACGTTTGGTCACGAATTGAAAATATTCCTCATATTTCGACACTTTTGGCCACATTTCGTCACACCGTTATGGTTTGCCACGCCTAGTCACGTTTTGTCACGCTTGAGCACGCTTTGTCACGCTTTGACAAACATTTTAATTTTCGTCGTATTTAAACACTTATGGTGACCTCTTGTCGCGCCTTTATAGCATGTCACGCCAAGTCACGCATTATCACGCTTTGTCGCGTTTGGTCATGCTTTGTATATCTTGGCCACGTTTCAACTCACATGGTTATCCCCAGTCACTATGCCGTAGTAGGTCACGCCTCGTCACGCTTTGTCACGCTTGGGCACGCGTCATCACTAAGTCACGTTATGTTCCGTAAAGCTTTGTCGCGCTTTGACACAAGTTTCAAATTTGCGTCGTATTTAAACACTTATGGTAACAGCTGGTTAGGTTAAGTTTGATCACTGTCTTTTTTATGTTATTTAACGTTTTGAAAACTTTTGTGAAGGTTTGACACTTATGGCCACATCTAGTCACGCCATTACAGTACGCCACGCCTGGTCACGCTTTATCACGTTTGGTCACGCTTTGTCACGTTTGGTCACGATTTGTAAACATTCGTCACATTTCGACACTTCTGGCCACATCTCGTCACGCCGTTACGGTATGTGACGCCTAGTCAGGCTTTGTCACGCTTAGACAAACTTTTCAAATTTCCGTCGATGAACATTTGGATTCCATAAAAGGTAGGGAAATTCTGAATTAGGTGATCTTACTATCAGCTTCTGCAGAATAACTTGAGATCAAGTTCTATAATGGAGTAGAAATGGCATCCTTCTAGTTTGGTTATTTTTTTATTCCATTTGATTTCAATCGTTTTTAAAGCAAAGCTCCGTAATTAAACCGGTCCAGGAGGCATAAAGGTGTAATAAAACCACGAACTTCATAAGCAACTAAAGTTGAAACGTAAGTAATTCCGCTTTGTACGCTTATCGCACATTCCAAAGAGCGAACAGCTTTTAATCAATTTTCGCTCCCTTGCACACTATTTCAAACACTTTTGCTAGAGCCGCAATGTATTAATCGTACGTGATTGTCAGTAACAAACGACACAGTTTAAGACCAAGTATGGACCTTCGGACCGAAATACGACTAGTATCGACTTTCTACGATGTTCTGTTCTGCTATTACCCAGCGACGCAGAAATACTCACTGTACTTACTTCCTGCTGGATGTTGCGAAAATGTACCTCAAAGAACAGCGTAGGTAGCAGTGTCATCGTCCAAATTGTTTCATTGTCATCTACATATGCGTCGATTGTGACCTGTGCTGTGATGCCGCGGTCATGTATAAATTGCTTAACGTTTTGGACGCGATGTGACGCCGTCTAGATTTGTGCATGGAGGAGAAACCTGGAGATGGAGGCGATATGCAGTGAGGACTTGGAGTGTGGCATCAATAAATGTGTGCGATCATTTCTGACACGCTTAAAAATATTAAGAAAGGCTTGTCTGTTGGAAATTTACTTTTCTTTTGTTTCTGTTTAACTTCAGATATGGTTATTTTGTCACAATACTTGCCAGATAACTGAAAGAGAGGGGTGAAGCAAAGCGCATCCCGGACGAAGGCAGTTTCTTGCATTGGATACAGTCCTTGAGCAGGTGGTTGGTAAATTTTTATAAAATTATATTTTTCTGCTCTATTATTAATATCCTACTGTTAGTTCAAGTGATGAACACAACAAAAGCCATTATCCCTTTATTTAATTTTCGGTCTGTTACCTATTCATGCTAAAGCCTATATGAGAGAACGTACGCAAGTTTTCTGGATAAAACCAAATTACAAATCCTATAAGCAATTCATAACTGAATGGTACATGTATGGTTTATAGACAAGCGTCCAATACTGACAGAAGTTCTTTATCAGCAATTTCGATTCACCCTTACCATTTTTAAAATCGGCTGGGATTTGCGACGACTCAAAATGAGGTCTAGCGGTAAACACGTTGAACGTCGCATGGCCACGCCCAAGGGAACGAGAAGACGCAAGCACTGAAGCTGAAAGGGAGAAAGAGAGAGAGGAATGATCGGGAGAGAGTCGGAAGTGCAAGGAATTCAGAGGAAAAGTGGGTGTGCTCGACAACAAGAGCAGAGAAGTGCACAGAGGATGAATTGGTACAGCAGAAATTAAGATGTAGCCTAATATCAAGCAAAATAAGTTCAGATTAGAAAGAAATGAAGCAAAACACATTAGAATGAGATGTCACTGAAAGAAAGATAAAAACTACATAGCAAGAAGGGAATGTCAGATAAGAGATTACGAAGGGGAGCCAGAGGGAGAGTCAGGAAAGAGGAGATAGAATATAGAGTGAGAAACTGCGATAAAATAAGTATCAGATAAATGAAGCAGGCACCCGAAATAAACTAAGATCTTCAAAGACAGCAAATAAATTGAGATACAGAGAACAAAATTAGATGTAGAAGAACTGATCTAGTATTGATCCGGCATCTCCGCCTGCTGCTATGGCAACCTTTAATTGCATGTACGCCGCATACAAATTTCTTGAGGCTGCACTTATAAAGAAATTACTGCAGGTCGAACAAGTGGTGACACTGCTTGTTAATTCCTGTGTAATTTTAACCAAAACAGCTTATAAAGGCAATGTTAAATAGTTTCGGGTCTCGCCGCAAAAAGACTGCCGGGTGTGATTCGAGTACATGCTACGCTGTCTATCGGCAAAGAGTCCAACTAACATCGATTCTCGCCACTCGCTTTTTGCTTGTATTTTTAAGTCTTGGGCTGCTCGCAAAAATTGAAACATGGACTAATCGCATTGAATATAAATTACCCCTCCCGCGTCAACATAACAAGCGTGTTACTAATATCAAATCATAATTAGTGGCTCATTTAGTTAAAATTACTTATTGTATGGCTTTTATTTGTACAGGCAGTCAGAACATGAACATTATTATCAATTTTTCATGTGCACACAACTTAAATGTTATTATTATCATTATTATTCCATTATTTTCATCGGAGAAATTGTTTTGGAAAGGACCGCGCAATCCTCCGCACGCCTCTCCACTAATGACGTAGTATAAAGATCAATAGTCTTTATCGTCACATGGTTCCTCAGCTTCCCGCAAGTAGCGCTATGAACAGAGCGGCAATATCACCATCTAGTGTGACTGTGTATGAACTATTACATTAAAAAGGGACCACACCCCTTACAGCCCGTAATAAAAATTTATGGACTTCCGTAAGGTTGAGCAGCAAAAATAAGATAAAAGTCACAACAGACAAATGTCACTGAAAAATGCCATGGTATGGAGTAGCAGAATTTTTCCAAGAGCCTGCCACGTCATCACCAGCCTCTATGTCTCATCATCTGAGGGGAAGACGTCCATATGAGGCTTCTAAACATCGTGAATTCGAGATAAATAGAAGGTGTATATGGAAAAATAACATTAAAATAGGCCTTAGAAACAGGAAAGGTGGATGTGAACTCACACAGGATATGACAGGCTCTCGTGAACACGGTAATAAATCTTCACAGTCAATAAAAGATGAGGAATTTCCTGAGTAGCTCCGTCAAGTTATAGAAAATTCGCAAATGATCATTTTGAAATACAGTTTCCAAATCCATTCCACATGTGGCAATAGAGAAAAAACAGAAACGACTTTATCGCTTACAAGTCAAGTTAAAGTAATATTATCACATAATTATTATTATTACATTAGCAAAGCACCTGTTAGAATCGAATTGCGAGCGACCAGTACTCAGTTGTCACTTACTCGTATTGCAGTAAATGATCATGGCCTCCTTTCTCCTCCCTGTCTACAAAGTTATTTAATATTTACCAATATTTCGGGGGTCAGAATGACTCAGTCAGTACAGTAGAGATTAGGATATAGGCTGAAAGATTATGGTTCGATTCTCGGCAAGGCAAAATCTCTTAGTACCACAGTTACTATTAATACATGTAGTGTTGGTTGTTTATGCTCTGATCGTAGTTACGTTTAGTTGATGAAACCATCTCTCTTTCGACTTACGTCTTCTCCTTCCTGCTAGATCGAAATTTCCCGTCACAGGCCTACGACAGTGTGTGCCACCAACTTCAACGTAAAGTTAACTGTGCGTGTCGTCGACATACGCCTAATCCCTTTGGAAGTTTCACAGACATCAAACTTTCCGCAAACATCACTGAAGAAATAAAACTTGTAGTAGTGAAGTAGTGTTTTCTTGAAGGTAAAAACATATTTATTAAGCCTAACTCCATTTGATTATGCTTTCACATTCCATGGTGAAAGGACACCTAATAAACCTTCCGATTTCCTACTGGTATTGTGATTCCTCTGCATTGCTTTCGCCGAGTTGGGCAACCCTTTACCTCCAACACCTGAAGCCACTTCAGTAATACCGAGACTATCCCTGACGGGCTTCGCCGCTCATGGGCTAGGCCACCCGAGCGCATCCTCTTCCTGGAGCTCTGCACCCTGGGCTTTCTATCCTGTCCGTAGCCCACCAGAGCGTTAGAAACCCTTTTCGTGCCCTCGGAAGGCTTCGAACCCAATGATAGACTGGATCCCTAATGGTCCTAGCAGATCTTAGTCTCACTTTGGTGCTTTGCCCTCCGGACTTGCCCTCAGAGGTAACGTCCCCCATCTCAGGATAGATCATCCAAACCGCAGGAGGATATGAACTGCCTCCGAAGGGCTATTCCCACCCACGGAGTTAGGCCACTTCCGGTGATTAAGCCCCCATCCGGGCACCCCTAGGTAATACCCCAACGCCTAATCCAAACCAAGAGTATTTAACCCCAGGCGCTTAACCGCCCAGTACTTCCACCACACGTGTTGCCGCAACATTATTGCAAGAATAACCAATTGTCATTTCTGGAATACACTGTTCCACAATGTTCTTGGATCGTATTAGTGCAACGATTA
Source organism: Zootermopsis nevadensis (assembly GCF_000696155.1). The sequence goes on along the minus strand of NW_019059665.1, from coordinate 178,867 downwards.
TCTACGCGATGTGGCGTGAAAAATACCTTTAAAATATCAGTTTACTCCAAACAGTTCACATTTCCAATCTTGTTAAACAGTATTTAGATTATACGTGCCCTTGAAAAGACTGAGGTAAGTATTATAAGCCTCTTTTAAACATCCTCTTCATATGTACTAATACAACAATTAAGTGTCACCTACAGGGACTAATTTGTCATGTTCCTATGAAGCGAACCAATAACACTGAGTGTAACTCACTACAACCGAATGACTCAGTTAAATAGCAGTCTATATTATCTTGGACAAGAAAAGAAAAGAGGATAAGCGACGAAAAGGAATCGGTTATGCAATAAAGCAAAGGTACAATTAACATCGCGCATGCATTCAGACCATCCTGAAGTTCGAGCAACGTACAGCACAATCGATCTTCGGTCGAGATTTGTCCTATAATGTCGCATAATGGCGCATGCCTTGCGACTAGTTCACACCCCCCCAAACAGCGAGTTCTATTTCATGCACAAACAGCAACGAAACGTCGATTAGTACGAGTATTTAAGATCTCACGGTTACCACCACCGTGTATTTTAAGGTTACGAAGTGAGCCCATTGTTGCAATTATTGATACCATAACGTTTACTCGAGGGCAAGCGAGAATACACACGTCAAGTATCAAGTACAACGATTAACGACAGTGAACACACCAAAATATTTCTCGCTGTCGGGATATTACTTACAAACCGCTTTCCTGAAAACGGCCCTAATAAAACGTTGCATATTTCTGAATCAGAATATCGATAATCGTACTAAACATCGACGATGGTATGACAGACACTATAGCTGTCACCAAATTGCACGCTTAAAGCCCACATAAGGACTTCGCCCGACTGGACATACATGAAAACAATTTTCTATCAGTACCGTTATATCGAATTCTTCTTTGGCGAGATTGGAGTTAAAAATCATAAAAAGAAAATAGTGTTACAAAAGTCGCATATTGAAATACACGTGTATCACAACAGAATTATTTGATTCTACACGCAATGAGTTCGTACACTTCCACTAAAAACCTTGACACGGCCGCCATATTTGTACTGCTGAAGGAACAAATTTAAACAAAACTGATTTCTAGTGTTTCACCCGCAGTATTTTACGAAGCATTTCAGCACAATGCTTCCAGCATAACTACCATTCGTTTGGTTGGTACGTCCCTTCGTGTAACTTCTATATGATTTATCTTTAACTTGCCACTAACATTTTTTTTGCAGCTGTACGTACAGCAAAATATTTACTTCTTTCCGTTTCACATTCAAGATTCTGAAGATGTGAACTAAAACAAAATGGAAGTGAAGGGCTGTGGTTTGAGGTGTAGCACCTAAATCAGAGTGATCATCCGAATTATGGAAGTAATAATCTCCTCTGAAACGTCGGTTAATATGTACTAGACATAAAGATGCTACATCTCAGAAGAGAGCCGCGAATTTTATCGAGTAACTCTAGAAAGCATGACAAACCTCCGTCAGAATATCCGGTATCCGACGCAGGGACCTTCCGATGTTCTACTGAAGATCTAATTTGCTTAGTGTGGCTTTGTGTTAAAACTGAACCGGACGTTAGGAATCCATCACAGACCTCCAACCCAATGAATCCCATGGCATAAGCCCATCTAACGTTCTAGAGACAGAGGAAATACGTCCACACGGCATTAATATGATTTAAACAATCCTCCTGAGCTGTTGAAAACTTCAAAGGGGATGTAACAAGCTCTAGAAAACACAGGCCGTACTGTAATCACTGGCTTCGTTATTGTGTTAGTTAATTGCAGTGCCGAGGAAATGTTGGAGTTCTCCTGCCTTCAAACAGCAAGTACACTTTTTGCTTTTGTACAAAACCAGAATATATTATTAAATTATTTCTAGTAGCAGGATGGATTTAATAGCGTACTGTTAACTTTTCAATCAAAACACCACAAAACACAATCAGTACTGGCGAATGGGTGTTTCAGAATACAGAGTTCGGCAAAATATTACATGAAAGTAATTACATTCACAAAGCTTCCAAATTTCACTGTCATATACTAATTCAAGGAACTCTAACTTGAAACAAATTAAAATCTATGAAGATGCAACACAGAAATGTAGTTGGATTTTGTTGTTATTACTACAATAAATAACTTGAAAGACAATTACTAGACTAAGGGTATAAGTTTCTGTCTACACAATTTCGGTATTCGGGTTGCAAAAATGTCTTTAAGACAGGAATGACAAATGAAGTAGGGCGTTTAGAAACAAATGCAAAGGAACCTCATGTTCCCGAAAACACGTAACTTTGGCCTCGCTCGTACAATGTTTTAAAAACAAACGCCGGTGTAGTTCCGTTCCACAGAGAATCGCAATTAATCACGCCGCAGGCCCCAGGAAAAGGTTAAAGGTTCAACTTGCAACATTCCACCCGTCGTTCTCAAAAAAAACATTTCTTACATCCAAGCCCAAAGTTCAAGGCAATAATTGACGAAATATTCCACAGCGATAGAAATTTGTATTGCTAATTTATGCACTCACATTCCACGAGATTTGTTTCAGGAACAAATTAATCCGATTTTAATTTATTACATACAATGGAGATTAGAAAGTTTCCGCAATTTCTATTTGAAAACTATCACATTTATGCAAATGAAAAGAAACCACATTCACATTTGAACACAAGGTCCCTTCGTCCCCCATCGAGACACTAAACTGCATTACTTCTCATCAAGGGGTCTGCTAATCCGTGGAGGCCGGCAAGTTGCGCCTAAGAGTTTCGCAAATTGCTTTGATTATATTCTTTTATTTTTTAAGCTCTATTACTGCAATTTTTACGCGTCTTATCACATTTTCTACTTCCATAATGGAATAGAAACATGACGATACATTAGCTAGTCAGCGCCTTCTCAGTGCGGTTTTCGTAGGCCAAAAAAGTTAAACTCGGGCTGCAGGAGGTCCGGGGTGTGTAAACCGGATGGGGAAGAAGGAAGTCAAACCCAAGTTGTCATGGAAACGCCCGTTCACATGCGGCTTCCCACAAATGTGACATTCTTGCGCAACTTGGGTCTGAGGTTCTTCGCTGTCCACCTTACAGCCCGGATCTCCTGCCGCCCGAGTCTAATCTCTTTTGGCCTACGAATACCGCGCTCAAGAGGCGATGCATTCATGGCTTCACGAACAGCCCACAGGGGCACGCACGTAAGCACATACACACACAATCTAATGCATTGGTGGAGCAAGTACATCGAGAAGCGTCTGTGGTTGCTCCACAACAGCAACAAACATTGTGGGAATGTTTTAATCTCCCCTATAGCAAAACTTTCATTTAAGAAGAAGAATATATTTTTGTGAACTGGTCATTTCTGTTTTCATATGACCAGAACAATGTTGTCGACTTGACCTCCAGAAGACTGCTAGATGTCAGCCGTGTTTTTAATTTAATGCAGACCCTTCCATATTTTTCTGCTATAGAAATGCCGTCATCTGAAAACAAAGTTGTTATAGGAGCGTAAAATGTAATAATTACATGGACTATTCCACTGTCGATAAATTGTGGGGATATTACAGATCGAATATTCCAAAAAGTAACATTTTTCGCCATTGTTCTGTAATTTACACACACGCAATCACACGTCCATCTCATTTCACTGCGACCGCGCGGTCTAGAACGTTGGTCTTGGCCGATGAATACTGACCTCATGGGTTCAAATGTTGTCGCTCGAGGCATGGATGTTTGTCCTCGTCTATCTGTTTGTGTTATCCTATGTAGGCAGAGCTCTTGCGTTGGACTGACATCCCATGCAAGGAGTCATGTCAAATGTCGATAATCACGATTTCGAAATCTCACCTACACGAGGCGATCTGCGTTCTCCAAGAACTGTAGAGCCAAGGTAAAAAAAATATCGTCCATAATTTCAAGCCATTCTAGTAAGTAAATTTGCTTTTCGTTCCTAAAATTTGTTCTGGCATTGACCCATGAGACATTTATATGTATCATTACAATCACACCACTCTAGTTTCTCAAATTTTATTCAGTTCAAAATTTGAATCAAATCAGTAATATCATATAAGACTGTAGTTTTGGGGAAGGCAAATATTTGGCATTATTGGAAATCAAATAACACCAAACTTCAGCCTAACATTAATGATGCTACCGATATGGGGCTGGGTATGAAAAGTACTGACCAATCTCGGTATCAGCTCAACAGTACATAAATTACTTAACTCGCCGTCTTTACACCGAGTAAAAGCCAAGCACGATACACAATGCTTGAAAAGCTCTGCTATTTTAGGCCCACATGACCTAATGCTCTGAGGAAATATACATCACTTTGCACGAAGTGTATAAAATAAAATAAAAATTAATAAAGAAAGAGTACCTCTCTGAACCTCCGTCTGTCTACATGCATGTTTCATCTTTAAAAACAACTGAACCGAATATATTTTGTCAGAAGTATACAGTATGCATTCTGATTTATGTCATTTTTATTTTACAAGAGAATCAAATAGAATTTTTTTTATATATGGTTCACCTTACAAAAACGCGGTTCATGAAAAACACAAACCCCGCCTTAATCTACATTTGTTTGTAACATATTTTCGATCGACTAAATAACAATCAGGTCATGACAAAACTCAAATAGCCTACTTTCCTACTGTACATATTTCGAGTAATATAAACACTGTTAAAATGTTTTTCTTTGGAAACTCATGCCGAGATAAAAATAAATATGAGAAGAAGATTCGAACCCACAAACTCCAAGAGCTGATGCTGTACTTCCACCTGATTACAGTGATCAGTCGATTTCTTCCTCCAGGCTGCCATTTGTTTTCTGAGGCATACTGTGCGAGCGGCCGTCGTTTTTCATTGGTATTAGGTTAAGTGGGCCCGGAGTTTATGCGGGCAATACTGGTGAAGTGGGGACATCGCCAGAGAGAGCTGCATTATTCAGCCACTCAGACGAAGCAGGGCTGTGTTCGGGACATTCGGGACGTTCGTCCCGGCACCAGCTCATGTTACTGCCCAGGGATAACCAAACCACGCAATTTCCAGCTACTCAGGTCAGCCTCAGCTGTGTTCGCTTTTTCCCGCTTTCCACTTCAGCTTGTTTTTTGTCCGGGATAACCAAATTTCATGCCCACACACAAGAAAGCGTCAAATTACAATTGTCCATATCGCAATGCGCAATTTTTTTAAAATCTGGCTAAGAAAGAAATGTTTTTGAACTTAACTGTGTGCCATGAGAATATTCTGGTTCCATCAGTTCTTTGTTCTTTCCCCCTATTTTTCGTTTTCCTTATTCTTCCCCATGCCGCAAATAATTCCAACCTACTACAAAACAACATTCCCCAGAAACTACTCTGGCCTGTCTTCTGGATAAACTAACAACATAAATCGAACCGTGCGGCTACGCTGCGAATTCCGAACCGTCTTCACTCGTCCGGACTCCGCTGTTCGTGTTGCAGCGTTGTACGATTCTGCTGTGACGATGAAGCATGCAAAATTGGTGACGGCTACTACAGTAGAGCTTGACTTAAAACTGAGCTTTATGAAATGAAATTCGTTTTCAAAAATGTTTCCTATGCCTTGAATTAAAAGTGAATACTGGACTTACCATATCGCCTGTGTCCTTTCCGTGTCCGGGAGGCGAAGTGAAGACCACAGACACCTCAGTTCACCTGCAACAGGGATGGAAGTTCGCGGTTAACAGAATCTAGACCTAAAACACGAAACCGGATTTGGGTACCACGCATTTGACGACGACGACGCCTCCCGCCTTTACATATGGAGCTCTGCGTACAGTCATGGCGGTATAATCACTACATCTGGTGCGGAGCAAGGGCGGTTATAATGTAGGATAGGTCAGTTAGCACGTAAAATGACAAATGTGTCCCTGTAATCCTACTTAATTAAGCACCACGCAAAAGTATACAACATAAAATTTAGTTCCGCGTATTATTAATTGCAGCCAAATAAGAAAAAACTAATGTAAGTAACAATGTTTTATGAAGCAATATTTACTTAATTACCTCTTTTAACAACTCTGTCCGTAGTTCAGATTACACAGCGTCAAAAGAAGGAGTGATGCTCTCTTTTTTTATTTTTGTAAAATATGGATTAATAAAGTTACATACTCTCAAAAGACTCATTATTATTCGAAATTTCAATGCCTTTAATTGAATTACACTAGTTTATTTCCAACTCACAAATCGAATAATTGATTCATTTATTTTGGCTCTGTTATTCACGAATGTTAAATGTCACATGAACGTGCCAAAACTCGCAAACTAAACTTCAGACAGCGCAAAGTAACACGTATAGTGACATTTCCTTCAAGCCATTCGTTATGGTCATGCGTCTACGACACGATTTTTCTCAAATAAAGAACTAAGAGTTCCTTAAGCAAATGTTAAACGGTTGTGCATCCATTACTCGGTTTCCATAATCTCATTCGTTTGAAGGTGAGTTCCGAATTAAAGTAGACGAGACTGTATAAGACACGTCATATCTTTTGACCCCTCCCCCTTCATCGCGTTCGCGACAGGAGTCAGAGTACGAAGACGGAGAGGCCTCCATTAACTTCATGTTTGTATCGAGTGTCATAAAACAGATGCATTTGCTATCTTTAATACAGACGTCCATATACGTGTCAGAGACAGACGGACGTACAACTACAAGAAATTTACCAACGCAAAAGCACCATGACACTATCAACCATCAGTCCAAAGCATCACGAAACAAATACAGCATCGAGTTTTCCCGGATTCCATCGATAATTTCTCTCCCTTGAGCTCCACTACGGCAAGGATCAACTATAACCTCCACTCTCACTGCAATAAAAGGAAGCAAAATATACTCTAAAAGCTACAGCATAAACTTTTATAGCATCAAGAAATCTCCTTATCCTTCAGTTCGCCGGCGCATAATACTACCGAAAAGAATAACTTATAGGATGCCTACAAAAATGGTTTTCAAATGCTGTAGCGCTTTATCCCATACATTTTTACGAATGAACGAAAAAGGGCACTTACATATCAACGGGTGAGTCAAACTGGCGTCAAAACGGTCGTCGTTGCCGTACGTCAATAAAAACATTCTGCCCTAGGTTATGATACCTTTCGACGCCATGTTTAAGTCAGCCGTTAATACGTAAGTACGTACCCGGAAAAAAAATATTTCCACTATTCACAATCAAAGCTGAAGATGAATGAAGGAATTGCATTCCCCTCGAGGCGGATGTCTTCTGGCTTGTAGCGCTGTGTAGTCTGGAAGAAGTTTACCAACGTTTCAGAGGTCCTTACTGCGAATCATTGTCCTGATGATGGAGGCAGTAAAGACCTCTGAAAAGCTGGTAAACTTCTTCCAGACTACACAGCGCTACAAGCCAGAAGACAGCCATATTTAAAAAAATTTGTTATAAAAGACAAGAAGTAAAATTACTAGGTATTCTGCAACAAATGACACAAATTTACATCAACATTAAAATAAAAACTAATTGTTAGTGATCCGCACGCAAAGAAGTATTTCAACTAAGCTTTAAACATAAGCTATCGATCCATTTCAAACCATGAAGGTGTTCGTATCTTACATCATGAAGAGTTAAAATGTGAAGAAAGGCGCTGCTTAATAAACAACAACTACTGTCTAAGTCAGCGGTAATCACAGAATAAGAAAGTCAATATTCTTTGTTACTGAAAAGTACAAGGCCGTATTGTATTTCGCATTCATAAAGTTCCGGGCTCTATTCCCAGCCCTGAGACTGGCTTTACCGAGGCTTTGTACAATTTTTCTCAGTCCCTCCAGGAAGATGTTGGAATATAAAATCAGGTAGATCGTAGCCGATTCCTTCTGTATTGTCAACTCATCAATCACAATAAATTTATCATTCGATACCATATCCTGTGTAACTGATAAAGCTAACATTTCTCTTAGTCATGTCGGGTTCATATTAAACTATTAGGGCCACGTGGTATGGCCAAGTACACTAATTAGGAGCATATGACTTTCCCCCAAATCTTCAAGTGCCAATAAAAGTCCATGTGTTGGCAACACTGAACCGTAACGTTAGCTGAGATGTCCTGTCTACCAGATTCAACAAACATTTCCTGGTATATGAACAGTTCTCTTTATATACTCAAAAATAAACACAAATTCGAATCTCCCCCACCCACAATAACTATCCAGAAGGCTGTGATCAGTGATAATGTCAGGAAGGCAGTGACCTCACATGACCCAGCTGTCGCTAATCGATGCTATCACCATGGCAACGTCGCAGTCACAGCATCTTCATTCAATATAAATGCAACAACTGAAGGGAAGGAGTAAAATTTTATCACTCAGCTTTAAGTTTGAAGATGGCTGTCTTCGGACTCACCGCCGTGAAAATCTCAGATCCAAATTCAAGTTTATTCAATAAATATTTTAAAACGACTATAATTTAAAAATAATCTTAAGAGTCTCATAAAACCTTCCTTATTTTAATACCAACTTTGAAATATTCGTGTGATACGCCCGTTCTTACAAACAAAATCCTGGCGACTAAATGATAGTAATATAACAACTGGGTCCACATTAATTGTGGAGCAATAACTATTAAGAAATTATAACATAACGAATTACTGTGAAATAAATATTAGAGCAGGCGTGAAAGAAATTCCACTACAAAAAAGCAGGTTGGCTTTGTTTATAAGTTTCTGTTTTAGTTGTTTGATATAAAAACAAGAATAAAGAGTAACTGAGTCGATTATAAAACTCATAACTCAATTTCAAATGATTACATAATACGAGCAATCCGATATTTACAATTCCATTTCATATTATGTTATTTGTTGTTTGTCTGGATAACACATTCAAGTTTTCATGATAAAAGCATGTTACATTAATGTTCTAATGTCTTGTCTGCTCATTCAAGTCAATTATAGATACGGATAATGACTATACAAATTCCTGCATTGTGGCGGGTTCATGAAAAACAAGTGCTCAAAAATAGTTACTTCAAAATAAAACAATAATTTAAACCGAGGGTTGCGGGATATATTGGTAATGAATATATTGATAAGCGACTAAAATGCTATGAGAAATCAATTAACAGGATTCCCGTAAAACACAACAGACACATTACTTTAATGCAAATACCGTAACTAAACGGAAAGTATTAATTATGTCAGCATGATAATGGGAGCTTCAAGGCCTGTAACAGATGTCATCATACAAGTATTTTTTGCGGTGTAGGCAGGAATGGGTTTGCTCAGATTATGATCCAGCAACAGAATGTAGAAAAACTTATGTAACCAGACATACTGTATTGTGGTATTCTGGACTGTGACACTTTGTAGTCTTGTAGGTGGTTACCGACGTTTCAGAAGAACGTATCGTCTTCATATTCAAAGCCGAATCATTCTATCCACTTTAGAATGTTTATAAATTTAACTCAGCGTAAAACTGATGTATTTTATGTTGAAAGACGACATCAAAGTCTAAAATGCACAACTCAATCAGAACCTTCGTTAATACGGTTTCTCTGCGATTATCTGATCAAACAGAACTAGTCTCTTCCACTTCAGAAAAGTAAAATGGTCCTATAAAAATGCTTATGAGCGTAGTTATATCGTGGTTGCTGAAAATTCGTTCTCTCTCTCAGCAAATGACCAAACATGTTTTTGAAAAGCCAGAACGAGACATTAAGTAAATATAACGTTGTTATAAAGCGATTTTGTGAATATACAGTCGATTTCAGATTAATTATTCCAATTAGAGCATTCAGCCGACGTATTAAACCGTGCAATTTGACACTGAAATCGATCGGTGTTGGTATCAAACTTCGTTAACAAATTTAACGTGTGTGTATATATCAATGTTGACGGCAAATAAATCTATTTCTAGTTAGGGGCATAGCAAAAGTTCGATAAGCGATAATGATTAAAAAGCAATGGCATGGAATCTATCCACTTTTTATCAAAGATACTGGTTACTACTGACAACAGGATATATCAGCGGTCCAAACTAAAAAATCTGCAGCAGCAGAATTGAGTTTAAACATTGTGATGGGGATATTACAAAATATTTAGAGCTTCGCCTTTTGGTACTTAAGAATATTTAGATCTTCTGCTTAATAACGGCATAAAGAAAACACGAAGAAAAATTCAAACATAAGAAAAAATTCATATTGTCGTACCTTAAATATGGTTATTACTGACACTTTCGTCATTCATTAGAATTAGTGAAATAATGCGTTCTTCGTCCAAATGTATTTTAAAAGAAAATGTGCTAAAACAATTATTTCTGTTTATTTGTTACGATAATTCTATAAATATGCTTATCTCCGTTGATTAAAGAGATAAATACAAAAAGCGCAAAATGATGTACAATCTAACATCCTTTCTATTGTTTGCCGACACATGATCGTTTCATCTTTAAACGGTTGTCAAGTAATGAAACAGAGATAAAAATGTATGGCTTTATTGCAAATTGAAAAGAGAAACAATGCTGAGTATGAAATACTTAATGCTACGAAGCGAGGGGTATTTCTCACGTGCAAGAAACGCGCTTAAAATAGATGCTAAAAGCGACCTGCACCGTGAATCAATATTCCGTTCCTCAACGGCATAATGCCTATGCCACACAAGGAGACAGAAGGGCGTCTTAAGAGCACAGCGGCTTATCAGGGCGCCAACACAAGTGATAATCCCCCTCATGTCATTAAGCGATCGTAAAATGCGTTGTTACTCATAGCACCTGGGAGACTTTAAATATCAGACGAAATAACCGCACATCTGAACGCCACCAAAGAAATAAAAACATGAAGATTTCTGTCTTCTGGTCAGCCTACACAGCGCATCAACCCAGAAGACAGAAATCTTCATACTCATCGTCCTGATGATGGAGGTAGTACGACCTCTGAAACGTTGGTTAACATAGACCAGGCTACACAGCGAAACGACCCAGAAGACAGAAATCTTCATACTCATCGTCCTGATGATGGAGGTAGTACGACCTCTGAAACGTTGGTTAACATAGACCAGGCTACACAGCGAAACGACCCAGAAGACAGAAATCTTCATACTCATCGTCCTGATGATGGAGGTAGTACGACCTCTGAAACGTTGGTTAACATAGACCAGGCTACACAGCGAAACGACCCAGAAGACAGAAATCTTCATACTCATCGTCCTGATGATGGAGGTAGTACGACCTCTGAAACGTTGGTTAACATAGACCAGGCTACACAGCGAAACGACCCAGAAGACAGAAATCTTCATACTCATCGTCCTGATGATGGAGGTAGTACGACCTCTGAAACGTTGGTTAACATAGACCAGGCTACACAGCGAAACGACCCAGAAGACAGAAATCTTCATACTCATCGTCCTGATGATGGAGGTAGTACGACCTCTGAAACGTTGGTAAACATCGCCCAGACTACACAGCGTAACAACCCAGAAGACGGAAATCTTCTTACTCACCGCTGTGAAAACCTCAAATCTTACGAACAAAACATGCACACACGCAACTTAATGTCCGTACCGGCCTCAAAATTCTCTATTCAACGGCTCCTTGTTAATCTTTCTCTTATTTGGTCTGTTATTCCAATACCTATCCTCGGTGACCCGTCCTCACGCTTCTACCTACATGGGAAATAGATCAGCGTATCCGAGACAACCTAAAATCGACATTGATGAAACTGTAATGAGCGTCATTCATGAGAAATGCAAGAGTGGATTATGGTCCAGACATATCTTTTCATTTGAAGAGAATCGGAAAAACCTGAGTTGGACCAAAAGCATTGAAACGCAGGGTAATTTAATAAGAAAAAAAGCCGTGTGTTTCGTCGAAACTCGTAATAAAATTATTTTAAATTTTTTCTATGTGCGATCTAGAAGTACGTCTTGATCGTGCTTTCGAATCCCACTGAAGGCAACAGCCTTTCTGTGGTGTACTGTCCTGTATAAAAGACTTGCGGTGTGAAACTCCTCACCCGCAACCCTCCGGTTCAGTGAAGTCGTACAGCTCTTTTTGCGATCTGGCATAAACAGCAAACATTTAACCACATACACAGTCCTTACAACTAATGAACCAACTCTATTAGCAATCGTGGCACCAAGTATTTTGTTTTGTTTGTTGTAATGCCCTGACTATATAATTCTAAACATAATACAGCTTACAACTAACGTAAATGTTTGTTTGTTCTTTTGCTTCATCTTATTCCTCTACAATATTTTCTCTTGAAGTTCGCGGTGTTTCTTGGCCTGAAAAATCTCGTGTATTGTATATCACAACCGTGGCATATTACGTCAGTGCTAACAGAACCATTGTTTATTTCACGACCTACCCCTTGTAATTTCTTAATTTTTTCATAAAGTGATATTTTGTTCTGTCGCTATAGTCTGTACACTTTATTTTCGATAAACATTCCGCAGCGTGTTATAAATGTACGAAATCAACAACGAATTATTTAAAATAATTTCAAAAGTCGGATATGTTCTGTGTAAAAATGCAAGACACAACTCGCACGCTATTGCTTGGCAGGCAGATGATGAGAATAGGGAACTTTACAAGGTTTCCACACAAACGCTTTAGTTTGGACTGAGCAATTAAATGCGCAGGCTAGTTTTTTAGATGTTCCTGATATTTCCTGAGGCCGAAATCAGTCCAATTTTTACACCAACCATTATTAGATTTCCCTCCAGAGACGCACAGTTTTAACTGCGCAGTCCCGGAATCTACAGTTAAAACTGAGTAAAACAAAATCTAATGGGCGTGTAGCAGGCCTCTTAAAAAAATCATAATTTCTGAACTGAAAAATGCATAACCCGTGAGAGTTAGTGTAATGTAAGTGTGTGTTAGTGTGCGTGTGTGTTTAAATATGTGTAGTAACTACGTATCACATTCCTCGCTCGCAGCCAAATGCTCTTCTAGAAGTCTTAGTTCCATCACACACACACATCAAACAAGTCCCTACAAAAGACCACGCTCAAATTCCATGTAGTTTCGAAGTCAGCTCAACGTTGCCAAGGGCTCCTTGGGTATTATATACAGAGCGGATGTTCAATGCCTTCGAATTGTTTGAGATATGCAATCCCTGTATCAACTGTTATACAGACTTACACGAAAACATCAACCTTCATTTGATACTTGGTGACTGTACTCCATTACAGTGTTTTTACAATGGCTGTATAAAATCAAACCTAGAACTGTCTTTTCGTCTATTAATGTACACCACACTTTGCGTTAGCGCTGTATTTACATGCTATGCGCTTGAAAGAACAACAGCACAAGAGACATGAACAACAAAGAATTCGAAGGCACCGAACATTCATTATGAAATACATAATGTATGCATGTCAACATACATTCGTTGAATTATCATAAACGTACAGTGTCTTATAAACGCCATTTTCATTTCTCATTACGAATCCAACAAAACAAATTTAATGAAACAAATCGACATGCCTTACAAATTACTGACCACTCAGCCTCTGCCTACTTTTACTAAACTGTGTTGAATTTGTGATACCTGAGGTTCTCACGGAGGCGATTATGAAGACAGCTGTCTTCTGGGTTGATGCGCTGTGTAGGCTGAAAGAAATTTACCAAGGTTTCAGAGAATCTTTTTGCCTCCATCATCAGGGCGTTCGCCCTGCGCAACAACCCATAAAATATCCATCTTCATGTGTCAATTTTTTTCATGCAGTGAAAGTAACTTACAAGGTACAATGGCTCGAAATTCGGTATTTACTTACACAGTTAATAACAAATTACAATGAAATAACCCCTTCTTATGAAGCTAAGATAATCAGGACATTAATGCCGATCATGTCTTCCTTGAGTTTATAATTTCTTTACAATATTAAATTACACAGAATCACAGAGAAGGATGTACCATTTATGGCAATAGAATAATTCATTTAGGTAGAGGTCTACAAAGAAAAAAAATGTTACTTATCTTTCAAAACATGTCTCGAAATTAAAACCCGAGGCTCTGTTTCTTCATTTATTTGCACGCTGTGACAATGGCGACGAGCGTCAAAGTTGTAGCCTGTTTTATTAATATTCCGACTCCCGTTCTGCCAATGGCATTACAGCCTATAACCGAAACCCGTACAGGCACAGTTGCTAGAGTTAGCACTCCAACGACATGAATAAACTGTAACTAAACGTAGTCAGTGAGAAAAATGAATGGAAGATAAATGGGTGCAATTATACTACAAGCCACCTTTTATCTCCAGAAAATGAGAACAAATTATCAGTCCTGTTTTGAGAATTGTGCGTTGCCAGCCCCCAAAAAATCTTTAAGTACCTTTAAGAATAATGTTTTTTAAAGCAGTTGGTATATATAGTAACCACTCTGCTTTTAAGAGATAATTTCGTTTATCACTACGCAGATATTCTTTCAACAACAGATGTGTATTTGAGGCAAATGGGACCAATGACAGCTGCATAATCAGGAGGAACACGTACGAGGATTTCTAACTTCAAAGCGGATACCTCTCATTACTGACAGAGGCGAAACCAAACGCACGACAATCAGACGGAATGGACCCAAAACAACTGACAGCGCCTCTGTTCAACAATAAAAAGAGAGCAACTTGTCTTGTGAGGAATTGCGACCGACGCTGGACGATCCCAGCCCAACCCACTGCATGCGTCTATTGATCTGAACCCGCCCCATATCAGGGCTCCATCCCCCACTTCCATCGTCACCACAACCCAATCACAAAACAGCTGTTAACACAATGAAGGGGGCGAACATATGCCAAGAAAATATCCATTGTTGTCAAGGCTAAATCCAAAGCCATCCCTTACTACTTCATCGTCTACAACCCCCTGCGGTCACAAATGGTTACGGTGGACATCTCGTGTTATACCACAAAAGCAGCTATTCGCCTTGTGTGCTAAAAGGAATCGTGTTCAAATTCAAGGATCTATATCCACACCAGCAGGCCAATATACACAAATCCTCTTCATAACCTTTCTCTTAAATTATTCCACGGAGGCTCCTGCAGATAAACAAGGAACGATGCCGATTGCCACAAACACGCTGTGTTACGATTGACAGAAAGTGCATCAAGCGACGATGTTAATAAGATCCGTAGCAGGTTTTAATTTTACATGTGTCTGTCATCGTGTGGCAATGTAGACACTTTTCTTCCTCAGGCCAAGAATGGTCTTCCGAGGCCTGCGGGCCGCGAAATAACTCAGATCCATATTCAGAAGAGTTGTAAAGAATCAAACCGCATCCCCTCAAATACTAAAGACGTAAAACAGGGTAATTTTACCCCTACTATGTACAAAACAAAAATTATAAATACATGAAAACTTGATTTTTCAAAAAACATCCCCAGCCGAAAAAATTCATAAAATCCATGAAAAGGTTAACATTCATGGTCACATTTTTAAAAAATATAGAAAAATCATTCCCCCCCCCCCCCAATACGACGACCATTGAAATACCAGCTACTTATATTCAATAAACACTTTATTAATTATAAGTTCCTTTAAATCTTTTCACCTGAATCATTCATTACTTCTTCATGCAGATTAAAATGTTAAACGACCTAGTTTTATACACCGAAAACGACATTTTATGATTCTTGGTTTATTGAACTATTTAACTCAGATAACGATGATCATAAATAACACGCACAAAATCAGAAGGAAGCATTAGTATGGTTTGAGACTGAAAAAAATCACTTCATATTTCGAATTACAACAGTTTACAAACTGTATATGTGCCCGGGGTATAAATCAGATTATAGTAATTTGAGCGCTTGACCTTTGATTTTTATATATTACAAAATTACATATTTTCAGCCACGAAAAAAGACTCCAACAATTTTATTCATTTCGCTCATTTATGTACAGTAGCATAACAAGTGATATAGTGTGTTTCAAATGTCTGTATGCATAGTCTACAGATAAAATGTACCACGTACAATGCGTTCGTCTTTTCAACACACAAACGGATAAGCGTATAGAAATGTCTATATAACGGACTTTGCGGTCTTTATTTTAATTTGGACAGACCCGATTACATTTACAAATTTTGAAAATGGAAGTAACGTAAACCACGGAATAAACGTGTCAATTCTGAGAACAAGGTCGGGTGGTTTTGCGTTAATCTCTTCGATAGTTGCTGTAGCTAGGGACATACTTCATAAGTGGAATTTAGTGCATCTACATGCCTCAAAAAGAAAAACGTCTTTCAGTTGTGTTCTTATCACAGGCATCCTTCTTCAAGACTGTATCACTTGAATACCGGAGTAGGTTTAAGAAACGGAAGCCCTGTGGCTCATACCCTCGCTTGCTGGCTTCTTTTTTAAAACCCTACTTGAAAATCAGTAGACTGTGAAATCTTCCATCTGCTACACAACGTCTGTAAGACGGATGGCTTACCTCAAATAAATTGCAGGGAGTCTATTTATTATGTTTTATTTTATATTTTAAAATAATTTTGTTCGATTACTTATAGAAATTATGCAGCTACTATAAGACATATCGCTAATTTAATAATTACTTTATTATTTTAGCTTTCGTACTTACTCCATGGAGCCGAGTCCTTCCTAAGAAGCTAACAGTCACTAAAGAAATTCCCAACATTTTGTTGAACCCCAAAGTTCATTACCGTGTTCATAACAGGCCGCCACTGGTCGCTATCCTTAGCCAGATGAATCCACTCCATTCCATTTATCTATCTAAGATCTATTTTAATAGCTGAAAATATGCGGAATAAGCATTACTGGACCTCCGACAAAGGTGGTCCTTCAACATGGTGG
Organism: Zootermopsis nevadensis; assembly: GCF_000696155.1. The sequence goes on along the minus strand of NW_019059665.1, from coordinate 162,092 downwards.
TTGAACTTCGGGCTAAGAACTCCCCAGGAAATTTTGCACAGAACTACGTCCATTCTTACTGCCTGGATATGACTAAATTGTAGCTCCGGTGAAGTAAAATTTTAATAACAATCTGGAAACCTACTAAAACCAGAATTACCATTAACTGAAACAAACTGTTTAGGTACTTTCTCACTATTTTTAAGCTGCCTGTCAAAAACTCCTACAAAAGTTAATTTTATATTCAGTGTCGGATACTGTATAAAATTTATTTCATAAATTTGTAGCATTATATTTATTTCTAAAATCTGTCCTGGTTAAGTGCTGTTACATTTTCATGACTCTGAAATTTGTGTAGGATATACAATGTTCAGTAACTTACTATTGGTAATAATGAAAAATAAATTCAACATTAGGGTTGTTGAACCCCAATCGTGAAATGCACGAAATACTATAGATGTGAGGTCTCTCTTCATCTTCTGACTGCCAACCCAAGCCTTGGATGAAAGCGTACAAGTGCAAACAAAATTGATCACCTTGCTAAGGCACGACTGCATTGCGCAGAACAAAGGACAAAAGAAATTCCGCAAGTCTAATCCAAAAGCGAAATGTGCTTCAAATAAGGCACAGAAATGCGGGTAATACAGTTCCCTGATGTAAAATTATGTCTACTTGGAAAGTTGTTTTAACATTCTGACCGCAAAAACAGAATCTCAACAAAATTCTTCCCATCTCTCACATAAACCGTCTAGATTAACACAGAATAAAACTACAAACTTGTTTCATTTATTATTTATAGTTTGTTTAACGACAATATCAGTAGCTAGATCATGTAACGTCGATTAATATAATGATTAATGCATGTTTAATTACAAAGGATATGGAAAGAATACTGGATACTATCACGGCATTTTCTGGAGGAAATAAGTAAAACCACAAAAAGCCTCATTTAGGACAGCCCGTTTCTGGGCCGAAATTTTGTCTCGGGACTACCTGAATACGAAGCAGGATTGGTGGACACTCGGCCACGGCGTTCGGTTGTTACTAACTGACATAATTAAATTTAATGACGATGTGTGCAGTCTCGCTTTACGTTGTTGACAGAATAATAATTTCTCATACATTGAGGTCCTTTTTATTAACATGTCAAGTAAAAATATAAAAAGTGGTTGTTTCCAAAGAACAAAAACTTGAAGCCTACAAAGACTAGATAAAGACAAAATTACGCAAAACGTTATAAACTGAGTTACTATTTACCTTCGCATTTTTCATTAGTCTTTTGTATTATTCCGACGTTTTTGGTTATCCGGCCATCCCTCTGTCTCTTTTAGGTCGGCTAATCGGGACCCTACCGTACTAAGCAAAAATGCATACCAAGAAAAAGATCTTCTGTTTTCAGCATTCAAATGTACCACTGCAAACACACAAATGTCTTGTTGTTCATATCTGAATTCGGTTTACTTGAAGCTGTTTATATGCCAACAAACTGCTGGGAGTAAATTGTAAGCTCTATTTAAACTCATTAACGAAACTCCTCCCTCTGGATAATACTGTCATAATCAGTAAGCAACACTCAACCTCTGCGTATATTGGTATTCGCTTCGTAATGGGTGCTGGGAGTAATGCAACAACATACAATATAAAACACAACTAACTATCAGACACAGCATCTTACATTTTAACACACTTCAACACAGATGATTAATTTTATATCGCAATAACACAAATTTCCTTTACGTGGACACAGAGTCAGGTACACAGTCTGATGCAGTAGATGTTCTTCTGGGTTTTAACGCCGTGTAGACTCGACGGTATGTGACGTAGTTGATTATTATGATAATGACCTGAATTTTTGCGCCGTGTAGACTCGTTGGCAGATACTAAAGTTTCGGAGGAACATACTGTTGCCAATTTCAGGGCTGAATACGGAGACAGTAGGTTTATTCGAAACTTAATCTATCAAAACCCAGCAGGTCATCAACTACATCATCCTCGCCGCCGGAAGAACTTCAAAACTCACAGGTTCACAGTTTCGTTACGGGTACTAAATTATTTCATATTCTTATCACCAGGACTCAGTTTCGAATTTGTAAGAAATTAACGTCCTGCGCATTTCGTAACTCGCTACGCTGCTGCCTCCAGAATATATATAATTCTCGAATGTTAAGTAATCACAATATTTTATTGCATGAAGTCGAAATTAGGCACCTTTAGAAAGAGGGTCAGAAAAGTAGTTATAAGCAAGGGGTTATTAAGTGTGGATTAGATGGTGATAAGGGAAGTGAAGTGTCTTAGTCTCCAAGTGATGAAGGGCTGTAGTTCTTCGGGATAAAATTTTCATGTACTGACGGCGGACTTTATATTCTACTCTAAGTATTGTGATTAATTAGTGGATGTGTGTTTTTGTATTGTGTGTCAGTTGTTTTATTTTGAGTGTGGTGTGTTGTATTGTTGTGTCTCAATGTTTTGTTGTGTGAGTGCATCAGTTCATGACGTATGTAATTCATTACTGTTATTGTCTTATGTCTAGTTGGTACTAATTTTTAAGTTAAGTACTTTAGGTTAGATGGTTTTGTAATCTTATGAGTTGTTTTATTTTGAGTGTGATGTGTTGCTTTGTTGTGTCTTATTGTATTGTTGTATCTCATTGTTCTGTTGTGTCTTGTTGTTTTTGTTGTGTCTTATGTTTTTTCTGTGTCTTATTTTAGAACCACTGCCACCGGGTAAAAACCCATTTGCAGTCAATAATAAATATTAATAATAATAAAAGATAATACAAAATAAACATCGCTTTCAGTTATTTCGAAAGCCGAAAGACTTATGTGCACTGGGCATAAAATGTTTCGTTTCTCTCTACAAATTCCATCATCTTTATTTAAAAGAATATTTAAGTTCCATGGCATACGTGACACCAAAATCAAGTGTCACTACCTGATATGGCATCGTGTGTCTGCAACTAAATCAAACATGAGCGTGTGTGCCTATGTGAGTTGTAAATATATGATTTCGAAAGCAGAGGCATGAATTGAAACATACGAACAAAGACTCGAAATGCGTTGTTTGCATCTTGTATAAGTGAGTGTGTGACGTTTGGATGAAGTACAATAAGAGATCTAAGTCTTGCACAGATTCCTCTGATAACATTCGTAAGTTAACAGGTTGTTTAATTACCACGTGTTCAGAATATCACCCAGCCAAGTGTGATGATAAAATCCAACAGAACCAAATTCCAAGTTTCAGTTATATCTAGATGCATTCACTACAGTTGTACAATGTAGCTCATGAATTAGCGCTCTGGGCACGCGTGCAGATAGTCATAAGATCAAATCTCACTGGGGAGCATTTTTTTATAACTGCTTGCAATTTCAAACATATTACAGAATGTTATTTGGCCTAAAATTATTAGGATTTATCGTTGTTGTTGTTGTTATTATTATTATTATGATAATCACAGTTACGTTTATTAAGATGGCTGTCTTCTGAGATGTTGGGCCGTGTAATCGGCTAGACACTGATCGACGTTTCAGAGGTGCCTTGTTGATGGAGCAGCAAGCACATCTGAAACGTCGGTCAGTATCTTCATAAACAATGTGATTCTACAACATTAGACTATTCTTAAGATATATGGGTTATGTTTATGAATAGAAAGGATTATATACTATCGCAATTTTTGAAAAATTATTCTTAAAAGTTGTACACGACTATTTAATAAATCGCCTGCTAGCTCTAAGATTACGCCTACATTTAAAATAAATACAAATTAGCAAGTTTATATTCACAGATAAGCATCCTGTTGTCTTTATCTAATTACACGACAAAATAACATATTTCACTCACACCCACAAAACCTTGCAACATTAAAAAGTCAAACAATACATAGGCCTACTCTTGCATCATACGCTAATTAACAATTTTTACGGCTGTGTGTTATACCTCTCTAAAGAGTCCATATATTCTTAAGTTAACCACATGCACATTTTACACTAAAACTCTAGAATAAGTCAATAATGAAGATTATATTCAATTCAGAACACAGTAGTAGTCCAATAATAAGGTTCTCACGGAAATTTTATATTTAGCCTATAAACTCTTCTGACAGTAATTCCATCTGCCAGCTACGATCTTACAGGAAGCCATTACAGTGGTGCGCATCACATGATTTGTTTATAAGCTTGGTCAAATATGGCATGATGCTTAAACCTGCTCAGACTAGACTGGAAATATGAGAAGAGTTTGACTGCACGGTTGGATACACAAACAGATTTGGCGCAAGTTTATTATTTTCGTGACCCAATGACGAGAAACAGCTTTTACAAATCTGTACTGGTGGTCTTCGTCAGTGTTTATCGGTTAAACAGCAGTATCCAAAGATATGTGTCAAGTGACTAGTACTGTCTTTTCCGGGACACAATTTTTAACAAGCGTGTTTTGTAGCTTCAGTGGGAGGAAAAACTGGTATCTAAAACAAGGCCATTGTATAAAACTGCCTAGTTTAATGCAAGCCACGCCCCTTGATGCAATTTACACAGAACCACAAGCAATAAAGTTGTCTTGATTGAAATTTGGCAATTTCACGTTACTTTTCCCACTCTTCGGGATATGGCAGGAATTATTTTTTTGCCGGGTACGAAATTTTTTTTTTTCTGTAGACAATACAAAATGAAAGAAAAGTGGTACATAATGTATGCAGACAGCGCCCATGTATCCATCCGTACCGGCTGGTAGAATAGATGAATGAAGAGACAGTGTTGCACTGCTACAAAGATAGCTGGAGACTCACCTTCGAGGAAACGATATTATGATGGCAGCCATGTTTCCTATTCCCTAGCAGCAACCTGGCACACGTGAAGAATAAAAAGAAGTATCCACGCACTTGAACTATACACACACACACGCCAAATAAATCCATGCGTGTTGACGTCAGGACACGCGACGAATTAGCAACGCGTCCATAACGTCTTGGCGCCCCGCCCCGTCCTGATTATTACCTGCCCGACATCGCTAGATGGACACACTGCACTCATAAGAACGTCCGACTTAACCGACTATTCTAGTCGGAATGGGAGCGGCCGGGTCAGAGCAGGCTCAGCATGGGCGAGCCCATTGTGACGTCTGGCATGGCGGGATGGGGTGGGAAACAGGGGGTGGAGCTGCAACCCGCAACACATACCAACGGCGTATCCCCACCCCTCACAAATGATAAGAACAAAACAAAGTACAGTAGCGCGATATTACTGCAATGGTTTGCATCTGTCAACATGAAATATATCAACAATGACAAATGCAAATCTGAAGTGCCATAACATCCCATCTGAATTACTGAAATTTTGTTTTTTACGCTTGAAATTAAAATATTTATCATAAAAGGAACACTTCGATTAGAAAGTTCATGCCAAAAGACACAAAACTGCCATGTGACTATGAATCTGTTTTGCAGCCTGCTTTCATTGGTGCAAGATAGGCGAAAATGTAGGACCACATCAAACCTGTCGAAAGACTGATGACAAACAAAAAAATGAGGCACCCAGACGGCAGTGTAGTCAATAGGCATGCCAAGATCACTGTTGAACAGATACCAAACAAACCCATTCCCAAATATTTGCTACAGGTAACATACTGTAATACACAAGGATAATATTCCTAAGAATAACAGTGAAAATGACATACAAATACACGTTACATAAACCACATTTTCAACTATGTCAAAGTAACACAATGCTGACAGTACAGTTTTCAATTCTTACCATTCCAATAATGATCACATAAAAAAACTTTAATATGGAAACTGAACTGAAGGTGATTTTAACATGAAATTAAACAAATTATTCGACTGTGACATGAATCATACCAAAACTAAATATCAATCGGAGTTTCTGTTGCAACTGTCACATCCACAATTACTGACCATAAACTGTGAATGCCAGACCACAAATTTAATTGCAGTTACACTCATATTTAAGGCACATATCTCTGAAGACAGGCTTCAGACCTCCAAAGAGTCTACTATCAACAATACAGTGAACATAAATAACCTGATCAGCCAGCAACAAATAAATACATTCCCAACAGGCTCGTAGATGTGAGACAGCACAGCTTGACGCGCAATCAGTTTATTTACAGAATGTAAAAAATAATCTGAAACAAAAGCTCCCTAAGGCACACAAAATTAGTGTTTTATCTGTTTATGCCACGCATAACTTCATCATATGAAGACTTCATAAACTCCTACAATTTTGTAGGACAGGGACACATGAATTCCATACAGTTTTGTCACTCAGCTACAGAATCTGAACTTAAACTTCTAAATATTTTAAGTCTCAACATGTCCAGTCAACCTGTATCATCATATTTCAAACAGGCCAATAATAAAAGACTATACACAACATGTGATAGTTCTTCGGACACCACCCTCAAGCAGCCCCTGCTTCCAGTCACTCCAACAGCTACCTGAACTTGACAGCAACCACTTGGTTAATTACCATCCTCAGATCATAGTCAAGGGCCTATCAGTCCCTATAACACACCTGCCAACATTACATCTCAAAATAAATAAACTATTACTTTGAACATCTAGTCCTAACCATTCATGCCTGTGAAACATTGTACACCTGGGTGAATGTTGTTTCCATAAAAGAAACAATGTAGAGAATCAGCACAAAATAGCTTTACAATTTACAATGCCTGTAACAGTATTTGTATCACTTAAAATTGGTAAAAGGTATATTCATTTATGGGTATCAAATTAAAGTTTGGCCTTTGTCAATTGTGGTACATCACATGCTGCCACCCAAAGCACAAAGCAAAAAAATGACTTTACCAACACTTGGCAAGTGTAGTGTTTTTTGTTTACAAAACCAAATATTCCATGGTAAGGACATTTCATACACATTACACCAAAGAACCATCTAGCTAGTTGTCAATTTGTGTCTTGCATAGTCATATTGTTGAGACAAAAAAGAAAAAGAGCCAGGTGCAAGTGAAGAAACAGTGTAGAGAGCAAGGATGTGCTTCTCTTGAGTGCCCAAATTTTCATGCAGTGTGCCAGAGTTCTTTTAGTCAGTTCCCAGGTCAGTGGGCTGGTAAAGGCACATGAACTGCATGGCTTCCTTGACAACCAGACCCAAGTGTCTCAACCACCTTTAGCAACGTAAATCAATGTGATCAAGATTACTGAAACCATAAAAAATGAAACGCCCAAGTTGCTAAACAGTGTATGGAAAGATTACTGATGGCATATGGTGCATTAGAGTCACCACATTTAAATGTTGTGACCACTGAAATTTAATGTTCCTGGTCATATAAAGATGTTAAGTAAATTACTATGTTTTGCATTAGATTTCTAAGCCTTGCTAACCCTATATAGAAATCTACTAATGATGGCAACTTTCACATCTTTTATTTAATACTAATATGAAACCAGCACGTAATGGTATGAGAAAGCTCACAACTTTTGAGTTTCATTCAACACTGCATTTTACCATACAATTTTCTTCTTGATATTTGTGTCCCGTATCAGTCAGTCAAACTGCATATACACATCTTGTTTCAACCTCACATAGAGAATAAACCAAAATTATACTTTATATACTACTGATGTTATCAACTGATCAGTTTGATAAATATTAAATTTACTATGTCAGTCATATTTACAATAACCAAATAGTTGATAACTGTTCATTAGGTTTGTGCTGCAATTGTGTGCAGGTAAATAGAATTATATGAATAGATGTACGACTATGCCAATGTTCCATACAGTCAATATATATTCAGTCTATACATGCACAAACTCAGGTTAGCAAATCAAACCATTACATCAAGTCTTGGGAGTCCACCTTTTCTGACATGAACATTACCAAAACTGTTTGTAAAAAAATTCAAAATAGTCTTTTTGTCTGACAGTGATGGTATTATGTTCATCGTCAAGCTCATATGGCAGTGAACAATGACGGCAATGAAGATCCTCCACTGGACTTCATATGGAATGAACAGAATTACAGGGATAAAGGTTATAAAGTCCCTTTACTTACGCACCATGCTGTGAATACAAAGGGAGAAGACATACAGTATTCATGCATCAGCCTCAGCATCAAACAGGAATCAAAATCAGCTACACCAGTGGTATTCAACCTGGGGTACGCAAAGACATCTTATGGGGTACGTGAAATTTAAAAATACATATATATTTTATTATAAACACTGAATAATCAGTAATGTAATTTATTTTAGATGTAATTATAAACTATATATCACTTAAATTATACACCAACAGCTTTGAGGGTACAAAGTTGAAGAGAAAGTATATCTCGGGGTACACGACCAAAAAAGGTTGAATACCACTGAGCTACAATAACCAATTGCAATAATCTATCGATATCTACTGCATAAAAGGCTGGGTGGGCCACTGAGCCAGTCCAAAGTATGAGAAAAATTTCTCAAAATAAATTCTACATGTGGTTTAGACATTAAAACAGAACCAAAGATAATAAATTATTTCAGATCAACTCCAAAGTTCAAGTGGTCGGTCACCTGTCAAATATTTGTTCATGAAAGCCAGGACTACATTTATGGGTCAAAGCTAATGAATATCATCCAGAAACCTGAATGGAAGGTCATATTTATCCAGTTTACCTCACCGGGCTTCACACTAGTGAGACAGATTAGCAACTTCTTGCATTTCTCCAAAAATGTTCAACCTGGACAGCAATTTCAAGAAACTTTTCCAATAGACTTGTCAGTACCAGAGCCCCAATGTTATAACAGGGCCCACTGTCCACAAATAAAACAATATTCTCCACTCAAATCAGTTTCAGGCTAAAGATGCACTCATGCAGTACCTAATTGGCCATTAATGGAGTTCCTTGTTCACATGCTTGATATCCAACTAGCCCAAACTAAACTAAATGATAGCCATTGTATTCTGGCTAGGTAACAGTCTGGTTGGACATTTTAACTCTGCATTTCTACCATGACTGTTTTTAAGAAGTGAACCCAAAGAATGATTCTCTCAAGCCTGGTTTCTGTTACATCAAATGTCATAAGAATTAAAAATTTCAACTTACCACATTCACATAAACTCAAATTGTGACAAACAGGCAAGACAAAATATATGCCCACTTGTGTGCTGCATTGTATGATTTGTAAGTCAATTAAAGTCTTTACCATGTGGAAACATACAGATATATGGTACAAGAAATTGCTTCACCTGATACAAAATAAGTTTTGAATTGTGTTAATTTACATAGGAAACACAAGCAAAACTTGACTACACAAAATGTCAGGTTGGCACCTGCTACAACACAGTGTCTCTCATTGGCCCATAGGTCTGAAAAGAAATTCTATCAGCTGACAAGAAACCTGGATCACAAGATACATACCTTGCTTGGTACAACTGCTACAGAGTACAAAATAAGTCTTACTGAACAAAAAACAGTAGGCCGACACAAGTCACATATCTCAATGAACTGCATAATCATAATGAAATACCTGCCAAGAAAGCCAGAATTCTGTAGGACTGAACTGAGACCACCAAACAAAAGTGAAGAGGTGGATGGAGCCCCAAGGACAAAGAAATACTGATGAGGCAAACTGGTCCAATTTCAAATCAGAGAAGATGTGAAATAATTTGTTTTAAATACTTAAGGTAGGGGGTGCATGCAAAAAATACCTGCTCCTCCATAACCAAATCTTGCTATTCTTTAAACACATGCTGTTGAAAGGTAATGAAAGGAAAATCCACTAGCTTGCAATACTGATTCACATACAACTGTTTATTGTGACATGTTAAATTCAATACATCGGGTCATTTACAAAAATCTGGACATATTCATTCAAAACGTCTGGCCCGGAAAAAAGAATAATCTGTCAACAGTGTTTTAAATTCATATTTTCAACCTACATCACACTAGTTAATTAACAGCAGTTATCAAATGTGAAAAAAATGGAGCTAAATTGAAAACCAAGCAAAGCACATGTGGAATAAAAAATGGACAATGTAACTTGTAAAGGAACAAGAGTTTAAGACATAAAAAATGCTGAAGTTATGGAGCTAATCTCACGGTTGCAAAAAAAATGGCAAGTGAGCACACTCCTCAGAATTTACTG
>NW_019059665.1:85707-140740 GCF_000696155.1 Zootermopsis nevadensis | reverse complement strand
CATAACAGGTTACCGCTACTGTTTATTCCAAAAACATTGTGCGTCTTTTGGTATTAATTTATCTCAAAACCCAGCATTTTAAATTCTCAGAAACGATCATTGCGGGAAAATTGTGGGCCGGGACTAAGATTTTTGAACGATCAATGCGATAAAACGATAGTTCGAGGAACGATAGAAGCGGGAAAATGTAACATTATTTTATATGGGATGTATCCGGGACCGGAGAAAACGGACGATGCATCCGGGAAAACGATAGTTCCGGGAACGATGGATAGAGGTTTCACTGTAATACGTTACAGGAATAGCACAGATTCATTTTTGTAGGGTATTTTAATTCGTATTGAGATTTTAAGGGGCAGGGCCTTTTCAGTTGGAGAAGCAAGTGATAAACGCATGTGCTCTCTCTCTCTCTCTCTCTATATATATATATATATATATATATATATATATAGACTTGCCAGGAAGAAGAGGTTTGGACTGGAGAGCCAGATCATCTTTGCTTTAGGACTAAATCGCTTACCATCGAGATGAAGTACAGTATCATCTAAAAGGACATGTTCACTGACCACTGGAAACAGAAATATTGCCAAAAGGGTCATGAGTGACTACTACTGAGGAGTCAAGTACTATCAAGTAACTGAAGTGATACCAGTGACTGAAAAGCCATGACAACAGACCACATTGTTCACAAAAGAAGTACTGTCAGTGCAAACCTATAAGAGAAAAGACAGGAGTTGACAATCACTAGAAGTACCTGAGTAGTAGTTGGAAAGGGACTGCTCAACAATGATAGAAGAATTTCAGTGGGATAAATACAAAGCACACTGCTTGCATGAGGCCAAACCCCAATGCGACTAAAGACATTTAACAAACAACCAAGTATCACCAAGATTTACAGCAGTAAATTCTGTACATACTAATTCACTCAGTAGTACCATGGGTAATGTTTGGGGGATAAAATCAAGGCATGTATTGAGTTCTGGAATTCCACTCACCAGCATGTGGTGAAGTGGAGCATAGACACAACTATGCATGTAGTGATAGTGATCAAATGGCAGAACATAATTCAGTCCTTGTGAAACAATGCTAAAAATTGTTTGCACCTGGCATTCACACTATGTTCCAAACTGGTGAATACAAGTAGGATGACCACAGGAATAAATCTAGTCTCCTGGTGAAAGTTTTACCTTTTTAAAGACCTGCTGAAGAGAATGAAAATTATAAGTTCTACTGTGGGACCTATTACAGCAGAAGCTACATGAAAAAACCTGGCATAATGAAGCTAACACATTCAGAAATGAAGAAACAATGTGAAAAAGCAAAGTATCATTAAAATTAAGGGAGGTCTACTAACTACAGGACACACAGTTAATCATTAGACTGGATCCCACAGCTGACACGGCACACTTCTCGCACAGACCCGCGACAGTAACCAAACACCCACAGCCCATTTTTCCACTGCAGTTTAACTTACCTTATTTTATTGAAGAACCTCAAAGTGACAATCTGCTTCTAAGCACACCTCACATTGTGAAAATATGTTCCCAGATGTCAAAGTTGCAGTATGAGAATAGCAGATATTTCACACCTAATATTTTCTATAAGTTCTTCCAAAGAGTGCAGATTGTTCACAAACTTTTTCTTTCAGGATGCTCCAAAGACATCTCAAGGATTTAAACTAGATGACCGCAATGACCACAAACCTCAACTTATAACTCGTTCACCGAAGACTTCACGTCTCACATACCGCCCAGAATTGTTTCATAAAAAACACAGGTACAATTATCCTCTGTGCACTAATTGCACACCAAACCCAAACTGAAAACATGCAATGGCAATTCATGAAAAGTACAAGGATCTTCTGTTCTCCAGCAAGTTATTTTAGCAGTTTACATAACCAACGCGAACCATGCCTCAGCAGAATAAAATGCAAGTTCTGGGTCAAGAAGTCCATTGAATATTGATTCCTGAAACCACCTACAGTATCGAATTCTTGCTTCACAATCTTGAGGCAAAATGCTATGTATGACTCTAGTCTTTCAAGACTGTAACTGTAACTTTGAACTAGTGTGAGCTGTACTTTTTGCCAATGCAGAGGTTAAAAGACTACTTCTTCAACCTTGCTTCTAAATCGAGCCCCGATGTGAAGATTTTCTTCAGCCAGTACGCCTTTCTTGAGATTTCTTTGTCCAGCACTAATCCCACAGACAGTCAACTGATACAATATTATAAACTGCTGCTTTACATGGCACTGTACTGTCAAGATATTACCTACAAGACTTCCAACAGCATTTCCTGCATGAAGACTGCTGTACAACTGTATCATATAAGAATAATTTCTGTTCAACACTACTCTCCGTTTTCAAACTCTGTATTTCACAACAACGCAAACTTAATTTATACGTATCTCAAAGACCATGCTAAATATGCGGCGCTATCAAGATATGCAACCATCGAGTGACAAAGATGTTTCAGCAGTGGGCATGCATGAGCAAACAATTTTCTAGCCGGCCAGTCCAAGGACAAAAGGGGTTCCCTGTATACTAGCATGAAAATGTATTCCATATTTGCAATATCTGCTCAACTAATGAGAAAGACTCTATCAATAATTGTGTAGCATCCACACAATATGCCAACATGTAGCAATGCAGATAAAACCTAGCAAATTTTACCAGAAAATGTGGACCTCAAACAAGCCCAGAAAATACAGAAAACGTATCGCAGCTCGATGATTGTATTCAGTATTCTATCTAAACAAAGCAATAAAATATTTCCAGTATGAAGAGGGTTCATGATATAAAGTATATAAAAGATTAAGACTGAAATCCTTCTCACAGAAGTAAAGCTGCCAAAAGGATAATTCTCATTAAGAATCCACATATACCCAAAAAAAACCACTTGTTTTAATACCTGTTACAAGCTTTTTGACACACAGAAAACAACATATACAATGTGCATGTATGTATCAAGAAATAGTTCATGAACTTACCATAGTCTCCACGTCCCATGGGCCCTCGCATAGATCCACCAGCACTTGCACCTCTGGGCCCTGCTCCCCCAGGACCCCTCACTGGCATTGAGCTTGGTAACATGCTCGGGTGAGATGGTGAACAGCCACCTCTAACTTGCATCATCTGCATCATCCTCCTCTCCCTAGCACGAAGCATTTCCTCTTTCTTTTTCTTGTCAGAAGGTGGTTTTGCCAGTGAAACTTCAATTGCAGAACCACCCATCTCTTTACCATTGAGTTCACTCATAGCCTAGAGAAAATTAAAATAGATTTGTGGATTTCACTTCAGCATCAAACATTAAATTACTTCCAAAACAAATGTACAAGATCTTGTATAACTCTAGCGCAACAATTTAAAAATTACGGAACAGTAAATAACTTATGCAATAATATACACACCGTCATTGCATTGTCTCTATCTTCAAAGTGAATAAATGCATAGTCCTTTATCTTCTTAACCCTCTCTACTTTTCCAAAAGCTTCAAATGATTCTTTTAACTTCTCTTCTGAACAGTCTTGGGTAAGATTCCTTACGTACAGCACTTTCACCTATAAAGAGAAAAAATTTAAGTATCCAGAATATACAGTAATAATCTAAACTTCAAAAAGTGTGGTTCACAACACACTTACTGTCAATCTAATCCCAAACAGGTGTGCAAATATATCAGTTAGAATAACACTAACTATACCCAAAATTAAATTAAAAACTAAGAATGAATATGGGCACTATCACCACTATGTAAACATAAATTATAGGCAACAGAAAACCAGCCCACAATACTCAAAAATGAAAAAATTGGATAAATCAGTTTAACAAGACTGGAAAAGTAAAGGACAAATATAAAGTAATTGCTGTGGACATTATAGTACAAACACATCAATTCCCCAAACTGCCTCACAAATTTGTGTAAAAACAATACATCTAGCTTCACAGTTTCAATCCATTCCGAGTATATCACTATCTATAAAGTTGGTCATAAAAGAACACATTTCAACACAGAAGATCCACACTGTCATGGGAAGGAAATTGCAGCAAAAACAAATATATTCACAAAATTAAATTTTATATCAGTAACATACACAAACAAAAATATACTGTATTTCTTTGTGTATAAGATGCGGTGCCCATCTTCAAGGTTGAGTCTGATAGTGAATGACTAAAACCACCAATATGTCAGTCTTGGCAGTTCACCCTCCTTATTGGAATGTTACGATGGTTGAATCATGTTGTGTGGTCACTCCCCTGACTTGGGTACGGTACCATGCCACTTAACCGGGAGTACAATCTTGTCCCAATGGCAGGCAAGAAAGGAAAACACATCATATTCTAGTAAAAGTGACATGAGAGGAGTGACCACACAACCTGACTCCACCGTCTAAGTTATTTTGCATGCCAATAAGGAAAGAGCACTGCCAAGACCAGCTGATATCAGCTATTTTAGTCCTCAAACTTACCAAGAAGATGGGTATAAAGCTAGTCTTTGGAATGTTAGCATTTCACTTAACACTGACATGACCAATTGCCCAGGAACATTGTACAGTAAAACCCCTCTAGTTGGACACCCCTATATCCTGGACACCTGTATATTGGACATTTTTAATTGGAACTGGCGAATATCCTATAATTTTACATGTCCACAATACCCTATATATTGGACACCCCTTCATCCTGGAACTTGGTCACCCCTTTTTTTGCAAGTTGGACAGATGCATGCATGCAATTAGCTTCAATGCTTTTATGGGAAACGTTTACAGTTAGTATTTTGAATTTCTGACTGATGAATGCCGTCTACCTGAAGATTAGCTTATGGTTGGGGTGTGAGACATTGAGCATATCAATGGAATGCAGTGAAAGTGTGTTATTCTTTTGTTGAACCCTTCACTGGACTACAGTACCTATTGCTGGTACAGTTTTAACTTTGTCAGTACAGTACAATCCCACTATAACGCGGGTCGTGGGGGACAGGGGTAAACCCGCGTTACTACAGGAGTGCATCAGAAAGATTGGTACAAGTACTGGACGTACTGAACAGTACGTACAGTATTGATAGACAATCGCCATTTAAGAGTATACATACTTATTTGACTATGTTACAATTGATTTTTACAGAAAAAGTAATAAATAATTTATTTGGCTTGCATTTTAATATAGTTTGAGTTCTGTGTGAAGGATAATTGATGAACTTTTCTTTTTTTGTTGCACTGTGGGGGACATGAGGTACCCGCGGTATAGCGAACCACGTTATAGAGGGGTTGTACTGTACTGTGCTTGCAACTGAGTTAAACAGTGTTAACAGAAAATACAGTAGTTAGATTATGTAAGTAAATAGATTACATTGTCGGTAAACGTAAAGTATTGGTGCCCTTCCCTTTGAGCTTATCCATGCAAGTTTAATTTAGTGAAAACAAAATTTGTAAAAATTTAATTTACTCTTTTGATTTTTCTTATCATAATACTCTACAATTACCTCATTGTCATTACAACACAATTTGAAAGGATGATTTTCTCCTTTCCCTCTATCCTGGACACCTCTGTAAATTGGACACGTTATCGTGGAACCGCAAGTGTCCAAGTTAGAGTGGTTTTACTGTATATAACAAGGTTTTGGATGTAGATGGACTGTATACAGTTAGGTCAGAGGTCAGCAACCTTTTATGGGATAAAAAGTTTTGGTCACCCAGTTATACATGTCAGTCTTCCATTTTCCTTCTTCCCATGCCTGATTCCACACCTTCATTTCTGAACATGACTGTAGTCTATTAGTGTTACAACAAACTAATAAGTGGCTCTCAGCCAGTTAACACACAGCATGCGCTGTGGTAGCACTGTAATTACATACCAAGCACTTGAATGAAGAATAGCTCAGGAGACTTTGAATAGGTTGTGATGGAATGTATAGCAAAGAAATTCCAAAGGTGCTGAATACTAAACCTCTACGTAACAAACCCAGACTTATTTCATTATGACCTTGCAGATATATAATAAATTCCAAGTATTTTTTTCCCATAAAGAAAAACAGTGGAAGTAATTTTCTAACAGTTATTGTGGCTGTTATTAATAAAGAACCACATTATGTACTTATGGTTTCAGACCCCTAGATTAGGTTAAGGGCAGTGAAGCAGACATAGATCTATCACAGCCATGAGATGGCAAGGGGTGACAAAAATAGACCAAGCCAATACACAGATCCCCACTTAATGGTACCTACACCTTGTAGTGGTGGTGGGGCTTGAGTACCTCAGTGATCCCAAGAGCTATGCTGGCAGTAGCATAGCTACTGGTAGGGCCTCTCTAGCCAGATTGGTCGACGGGGAGAGGTCAGACTAAGACAGGTACCCTGGTCCTCCATGTTGGGGGTTGGTTGCACCGTAAAAAGGAAGATGTTTCAAAACCTCAATCAAAGCCTCGGACAGACAGTCCTAACAGGCAGCGGAGGATAGGATCGAATGGAAAACGAGAATTGAGGAGGCCATAGACCGAATACAGACCGGAGAGCCATAGAAGAATAATAGACAGATACTTTCCTGTGCCTAGCTCTTACTGGCCCAGAATGGACTATGTATGTATCCCTCCCTCCCTTAATCCCATGGTTTTGATTTATTGTCTGTGTACAATGATCCAATCCTCCCCTAACCCTACACAATGCATCAACATCCCAATCAACAATGATGACAAAAAAAACATTCCTCTTTAACCCTGGAATACAGCTTTAGAATGACACAATAATCTAGCACACAGCAAGAATGTATGGAATGCTAGAATTACATGAAATTTTGCCCACATCTACTATGCGTTACATTATTAAGTCCCTGTGACATGTGTGACCTGAAGTCATGTGCTGCACTACCAACAGACCAAGAAGTTTTCTGTCGTAATTCAATGTAAATTTTACAAGTAATACTTTATAACACCAAGTTATAAAATATAAATAACATACAGAACAGACTATACAGCGATATGAAAATGTCACATTTGAGCCATGAGTATAAGAAAACCTAGAACTCAGTCAAGGATGGTACTAATATGAAACATGTAAAAATAATCACCAGCACAATGCATGCAAATAAATATACCAGTACCTTTGACATCGTCGCTTCATCAGGCTCCTCCTGTGGATCCGCCCAGTCCACAATAATGTCACATCCCCATACTTTAATACGACCAGTGCCAAGACGACGCTTAGCAAGAGACGCTGCTTTATGAGATTCATATTCTAGGAAACAGAAACCACGATTCTTCTTTTTGTCATCTGGTGAACTGTAGATTATGACCTCAGTCAGACCAGCTAGACGAGGGGAAAACGTAAGCCCAAATATTAATCACCAAGAATAATACTCAACATTGCAACACTACATGAAAATTGTTTTAATTTTAAACCTCACTTATAAACAAGTAAGTCTTAAGTAGATTTTGGTTGTTTTAGCAAACTGAGGAGTATGGAGAAAGAGTAATCAAAGTCCATTTCCCCAAAATAAGATAAAATGGGCAAAAAAAACTTGTGGTAGTTAACTTACTGCTTAAAACACTATCCACGAACAAAACTATACAAAACTACTCTTATCATCAATGAAACAACTTGGGTATTCAGTTTTTTAATTTTAACCAGATCAAAGGACTGAAAATGGACTTTCGTATACTTTCCCCACTCCCTTCCAACATTCCCACCCCACATGCTCTCTTACAAAGATGCTGAGATGAAGTTTTAAATCTTTTACTGAATATGATTGTCATAAATACTGAAATCCATGTAATTTTAAAAACTATTTTTGTTAATAGAGAACTTTTCTCCAGCCAATGATTTTTTCAATGTGAAGTTTGGTGAAAATTTTCTCAAAAATTAAAGTGAATTATGGACGTAAGGGAGAGTCTCAACTTACGTGCATGTTTGGAAAATTCTTCAAACAATTCATCTCGATCTCGATTCTTGGGTATATTTCCCACAAATAAGCGGTGATTGTTATAAGAAACGGTAACGCCAATCTTTTTGCCTTTTCGAATTTCATAATCATTCAGCTGTAAGAACAATGCGGAAGGAAGATAGCCAATTAAGCTTGCCTGGAGGGTAGTGTGCCTACATAGTGCCAGTCAGGGTGGGAATGGGAGGACATTTATAGCCCTGCCTACCTGATCATTAGCAAGCTACCCTTATCAATTGTATTCAGAACTATACCTTACCTGCTTAGCTTGAGCCATGAATATTAGGATTAGCACTGGTGTAGGAAAAACCTACTTTCAGACAGATGGAACCTTTGGGTAATGGAATAATGAAATCAATATCCCTTCAAATAAATAGGCCTTACATAGGAAATCGCACAGGCAAAAGGAACCTCATGACTTAACCAAATTAGGAAAGGTTGCTCTTGAATATTGGGGGTAACCAACTAACAAACCGAGAGGCAAGGCCCGCAAGCGAGCCCCATCCAACCCTCCGGCCAGCTGGTGATCTCTACACTACTGAAATAATTTTCTCCTTCAGTACACATTACCTGTTAATTTACCAAACTCGTCCAGAATCTCCTCTTTGCCTTTAGACTTTGGAATGTTGCCCACAAAAAGTCGCAGATTGGGAACGCTAATGTTAACTTTCAGACTCTTGCCAGGTTTGATTTCATGATTATCGAGCTGTGGGATGAAGAGAAAAACACACACATGCCAAATTTGGGTGAGTGAGCCACATCAACAAGTGAAAAAAGAAAATCAAATTTAGGAAAAAATTTATTTCAAAAGAGGACAATTTTGTACCAACAACTACTGAAACAGGCATGCTCTTTCCTTGCTTCGCTCGATGCTTCACAATTTTGCAACCTGCAGTCCTGACGAAATCAGTGCCTCCTGGAACAAATTTTCTTACACCTAACAATTTTAAATTTCAAAACAATGTTTCTCAAACAAAACTACAAAGCAGCACCAAATACTTCACTACTGTAACAACACCCATTCCAATACATAACAAAAATATGCCAGTATATCCTGCCAGCTTCTGCGACAGAGCCATTACATGAGTTTGAATTTTGAACACTAACACAGCACTTATAAGCACACAAACAGTCACCCTCCAGTCCCAATTTTGCCCACTGAGCAAAGAGGAGATCTGGAAGCAACATTAACCTATATCTTCCAACAAATATAAATAACATTTATCATTTAAAACTGATTACAATTAAAATATTAAAACAATGCTCTGGTCATAAAGACTTCAAACTCACTCAGCTCTGCAGCTAAAAGCTTTTTTCAATCTAGACAAACTTCAACCAAAACCACAGTTTTAATGGGGAAAAACTGACATGGCTAACAAAATTGATAACACGTAGCAAATTTAATAAAAACCTTTTGAAACCCAAAACAAGTGAGTTTGGTACCAGAGTCTACCTACACTACTTTCCACTGGTGACAGCAAACCACTTTCACAGAAAGTAAGATTGGTAAATTCAAATGTAAACTGAAGTCACCACTACTAGAAAAGTACACATGTACATTTCAGTGAAAGAGGCTTCACTGTATTAGAATCAGACCACTACTGGAAACAAGACTGAAGCATATTTACCTCCCGCACTGCCAACTGAGCAGCATCTCTAGTTGTGAAGGTAATAAATGCGTATCCCCTGTTAAGGCCAGTCATCGGATCCATCATGAGACGCAGATCCCAAATATTCCCACACTTCTCAAAAAGCGGTATCAATTCATCCTCGTACATGTCCTTCGGGATCTTCCCACAAAACACCTACAAAACAAACACCAAAGTATGAAGCCCAATTCACAAAGCACATTATATTAATAATCACGTGTTAAACCTTGTTAAAGAAACCCTGTACTGGAAACGAAGTGTATTTCAAAAAACTGAAAATATACTCCACTACAGAGTGATATTTTCTGTTGTTTCTCTACTACTGCTGTAAGATTGTGTACATTTCGTTTTTACAAATGGTTTATTAAAAGTGCACTAGATGTCACAAGTCCAAAATGTCTACACTTAGTGCAGTCTAAGCATGTTTAGCGAACTAAAACATGAAAATATCAAAATCATTGCTAGAGAAAAGCACATCATACATGCCTATCAACTTCAATAATTCCCATAAGAAACCTTGGTTTGTATAAACAAAATTCCTTCAACAGTAGAATCTCGTTAACAGTGGCAACGAAACTGATGATAAACAAGAATCTGATCACAGAAGTGGTCACATCATACTCTAAACAAAACAAAAACAGCTCTAGCCATCAGTGGGTAGGATTGTGTGAAATGGCAAACAAAAATATGATTCCAGAATGAAATGCAATATCGATTAGGTTTTAAAATATAACTACTATAAAAAAACGGAGGTGCTGAAACAGAATTTAAATTCATCTACCTGGCTTTCAAAGCCTGCACATGCCAAACATAAATACTATTGTACTGAATTCAGTTTTTAGAGATGCAATATTGACATACCTCAGCTCCAAGCCATATTAGAAATATAGTTCTATCACACATTTTACTTACTTCTTGAACAGTAAATCATCTTCCAGCTTCCAAGATGCACAATAACTTTTAAATGCTGGTGCTGCACAAACATGTGGAATGGACAGGAAACAGGCAGATAAGCCAAGCCTAGTCAATGTCTTTAGTTTGATGACAGTACTGGCAATAATGATAAACATACCTCACAACCATTTCCAGGTGTTGGTCCATCCCAGCCTGGTGGTGGCCCTCCATACTTTCGCTGTCCTGTGGTCACATCCAACGTATAACCAGTTCGCTCCAAAATAGACTGAAATAATCACATGAAACAAAAGCATAACATAATTTCAGTGGACTGTTTAAATTTATGACAGTTTCTAGCTAACTGTTGATCCAGGGTTAATATTTCTTCTAGAGGACTTGTCCAATAACATTTCACAGAACTTCCAAGGAAAGTTCCTGAACAATGGTCCGGTACCAACGCACACACAGAACGCAAATTCTGTCATTGTCATGTAGTCTTCAAACGTAAACCAAACTCATAGCCATCACAATGTAGAACTGCCTACCACCTTGAGACTAATAATTATAAATACTGGTTTTATGCCACTGTTTTGTTGCCCTGACCAGAAAATGGAGATAAGTCATCCAAAACTGCAATGGCTTGCAACACAAGACAAAGATAATTCACATTCACCATAATTTTCAGTGTTTCTACATGGAAACAATGTACTGATGAGGGTGATACTAATTTGAAATGAGATCAGTGAAGATTGTTTTAAAAATCCAACAGCCACCAACAAAAAATATTAAAATGAAAGTGCACATGTGATGCCCATCTGGATACAAACTATGATTGTGATAATTACAAGTAAAAAAAGACCATTCATTTGAGTAATACCATGAGGCTGTAATAAACAAATGCATGTACTGGAACTTGGAAGTTACTGCAACTGCTTCTACCATGAGATGAGTAACATCAGCAGGTTTCATAGCAGCAGCATCGTCAGAGTTGAGCTACACATGATAATCACTTGTAAACTGATAAAATGTTTTTACTGGGTAACAAAAATATTGGCTGCAGTAGCAGTGCAATCTCTCTTCTTTGTTCAAAGTGATTGGCATGAAATGAAAACTAGCTTGGCAAAAGCAATTCAATCCTCAGTTTTACCCATCTATCATCCTAATCTCAATGTTAAAACCTCTTTATTTAATTTGCTAACTAGACACTGTGATCAAAAGGTCGGAGCAATTATCAAATACCTATTTGTCATTAAGACACTTGTTCTAGTGCTTCTGTCACTACTGGGAATGTTTCTGGAAGTCTTTTGGGATCACTGGAGGATGTGTCATGTGATGTTATTTACCAAACTTTTGTATCAAGCCTTGTAAATACAGAATTCTTAAAATGGAAGCTATACATTTTTTCCACATATACAAATAAAATCGGTGGCTGCACAAAATCAAAGACTAGTTGTTGGGGATTGCTGTACCAAGCCATCAACACTGCTGCATGAAAAAAATTACAATAGTAAAACTACACTACAATTAACGTAATCACAACAAATACAACACGACTGATTCAGAATCAGGAATTAAGGGGAATAGGTATCCAAAATTTATCAGAATTGATTAAATGATTTACAAGATGAAACATTCAAAACACCAAACTAGGTCACACCACAGCAATCAAGAGTGCATGTTAAACAATTTTTATGTAGTTTTAAGAGAAATGAAGTTCACTAGAATTTAAAACACATATAACATCATTGTCACTAACCATGACGCTTTAACAGACTCAGAACAATCTCATACACAACAGCATATTACGTACTTAATATTAAATTTACGTAACAAATCACCTTTATTTTATCCTCATCAGGGGCCTTCGCTACAGTACCAGAACCTGAACCTTGACCGGCCCTACTTTTTTGGCGATAGGTCTTCATGACTCCACAAAGATATGCAGATTTGTTAGAAACGTGCTCCAAGTTAGAGTCCAAGAATTGTGTGAGGACATTCAATGCTCCATCAACAGGGAACTCCTTTAGAGCATCCAGAGCACGCTCATCCAGATCAGCATGTGCAAGTTTGCCTATAACATATAAATACCAATAAAAACTGCAATTTACATGGTGACAATTCCATTATCAATATTCATGAAACAAATTAAACCACCTTTGCCTCACTTGACTGAAACTGCCTACACAACTGAAGCCAATTCAAAATAGCTGACTGGTGAGATCCTATCCTTCCCAAGGGACAATTATATATCTTGAGCAGAAGTATAAAATTATAGGTGTAGTGGCCTCAAAGCAGCATTCCAACCACATTACATAAATCAGTCATATAATAATGTCAGTATTTGTAATCTAAGAACCCTTAAATAATGGATAAGATCTCCATTTTGAACTCGAATTCTTTGTTTTAACCAAAAATCAGTCTTTAGCATAAATTAACAAAATGCCCACAATGATATGCTTGTAATGGAGGAATACTGGGGCAGGGCAAAATAAATCTCACAATCTACAATTTCAATACAATGGGACCACAAACAACTTTCATCTATAACTTTTTATTCAAAACTGTCAAAATGAACTGCTCCACAACAGTTCCTCAACATTCAAGATTTTGATCGAAGTTTTCAATGTGGTTCCCATGGGTGATGCAGCACACATCCCATCTGAATGCAATCTTGCCTCATACTTAGCATATCTTCATTGCCAGTCATTTACATCACACAGTCCCACTATGGTCACCCAACCTCAAGTTAAGTATTATGCGAATGTTCCTCCGTTGCCACAATCGTTATGCGGGCTGCAATGGTATGCTCCAAAATCAGTTATGCCCATGTTACTCGAACAATAACCCAGATATCACAGGCAAAACACATGGAAAGCATGTTTACCACCAAAAAGCAATAAAATTGAATATGTATTGATTGAATTTGGACATTGAATGCAACCCTTATTATTTAATTCATTTATTTCACCTTAAACATTTCCAGAAGTAAGTAACATGCATTCTTGAAAACATAAATTCTAAAATATTCCAAAAATGTGGATATGGGAAAGTGGCATTCAAGTAATGCCTGCCAAGTCAGTAAGGTAACATATAACCTTAGGACACAGAAAATATACCTGTCTTGTATATTTCATCAAGCTTCCCTGCTACCTTTTCATCCAGACCATACTCCACAAGTTTTGCATAGTCTTCTGTCCTATCTACTTTGGCTTCTTGCAACTCTTGTTTCGCACTTGGCTTTTCTTCCATCGAAACTTCTCCGTTTCCTTCTGCCATAGCTAAGAACAAAATGTTGGCTTGTTAACCAATATTCCAAAACGAGAAACACACTTCGACTCCCAAAACATCAATCAGACATTACAACTCTTAAAATTAATGTAAAACATTCACACTGCAGGCATATACTGAGACACTGTCCATAAAAATTTCAAAGACACATAATAACATCTCAACTCCACTTCCTGCATATTGCATAATAGATAATTCAAACATATTGTCTCCAGCAACATTATCACAAAATATTCAAAAACACCAAAGCAGGGAAGACTTGGTGAATTACTAAACCAATGTAACAAGCATGAGAAATTAACACTATAGCAAAATATCATACAAAAACATACTATACCACCTAATATGCAACCTTGCTATGAAGCATAATAAAATACAGCCTATCCCATACATTGCAGGAGCAAAATATAGATTGACACAACACAGGTGGTAATAGCAGATTGTTTCATTGATAACAGCAGCTCCAGTATGATCAGCTGTACCCAAGGTCACTTGTAAGACAACAATGACCCATTCCCACTGTTAAAATTGTTCCAATACCCTCATCCCAATGTTGCACCAAGAGTTCCAAAATGTATGCCTTCATTCACTTTAGAACATAAAAACCACTTAAAAAGCCAATATTTCTCTTATTTACACCAAAATCACACCATTTTGCCACTAATGCTAGCACCCAACCATTTTCTGGAATATATCTACCACTATATATAAGGTTATAAATGCCAATTTACCATCAATTCACAGCCACAGACCCAACAAATAATGTGTACCTTAAGCAGATTCAGTTTGCATATACTAAAACCAAGGATTTCCTTTGTAACATCAAATGACTAAAAATTATCCATGAGAACATTAATACTTCATGCCAGAAGTCCTGATTAATATATTATAACTGCATGTACAATTTTAGCTACCCATATACAAAGCATAAAGAACAATGTCACACAGAAGAAAATAATTACATAAGGAAAGATGGACAGGCTTGGTTGTTATATTCCTATGTTAAGCAGAAACATTAAAAGAACGAATCTGTAATGGCACTGTAGACAAAACTCAAGATGTACAAATGCCTACAATACAAACCATGCTTCAGATGTGAAATTGCTTGCCTACAAGCCAGGTAATAACATTATTTAGAACTTGAAGATTAAGGAAACATTCATGTAACATTTGTGAAATTTTAACAAATACAAAGGAATTTACTGATATAAGAACACATGTAGGCATATATATGAGCAATAAAAATACTGAAGCTCTTTACATAGCATGCATTCAGAGACATAGCTGGGCAAAAAATATAAACAAATAAACAACACAGCAATAACTGTTCTATTAGTCAAAATGTAATATAAAAATCAAACATACTCAAATTCAGAACATTACAATATATTTTTGGGCCATTCTTTCAACAAAGCAGATTTTCACCAACATATATATCGGCCCCATGTTCCCATACAACAAACATAGTTTAAAAGAATGCCACTCTTCCGAATGCAGGTGCACTGCAGTACTGAACCCACCCATCTACAGGTTGTCTTCCCCTTTGTAACACAATAATTTGGCAAAATGACAGGTGTGACAAGCAAATGTGTAAGATGGTACCAACATAACTAATTCATCTATTCAGGCATGTTACAACACTTTCACATTTTGCACTTCTTTAAAATGAAGTTAATAAGGGACATCCTACATGATTATACATTCATCTTCATGGCCCTACATTACGTAAATGTTGGGATATTTTGTGTTCATGCTTTTTATGTTCTTTATTCAGATTTCAATGACTTGTGTACTTCAAAACAGCATATAAAATTTCAGGTTATAATGGACAATGTACAGTCACTGTTCCTTTTGTTTTTTTATTATTAGTGTTCTGTCTGACGACAGGTCCATATATTATGAACAGGATCCTTCCATCCTCTTCAGGTTGTCAGGGACCTGCTCATACATATATACATTCTTGGCAGATGATCAGAAGTGGTTTGCCATTGCCTTCTGTGTGAGTGAGTGAGTGGAGTAATTGTTTGGATGCCACGGAGAAACCGGGGAAGCCCCCGGAGGAAAACTGTGATGCCTAGACCACGGCCTTGCCCAACATAGGTTATAAATCTGAGCACCACCGGGAACTGAACCCAGGACCCCAGGATTACAAGGCTAGTGTTCTGACCGCTAGACCACCGTGGCGGCTGTTCCTTTTGTACCAAACAGAAACCTTACTCCCTCAACAGCAGGTACAAAAAAAAGCAGAAAATTGGGAAGGAGAGTCACACAGTCAAGACTGACAAATTAAATGCAGTGCAGAGTTGAGTATGAGACAAGGCATTTCATACCCCACACCACCTTGAATTTGCTTATCTTGATCATGTGTCGCACGCCCTCTGATCACCAGCTTGCTTTCATACCTCCTGTTTACAGACTAGGTTAAGTATTTGTACTGAAACAGACAGGAACAAGATATCCATCATCATACCATGAAATTATGGGCACTATTCCAAAATAAATACAATAAACATGAAAAGAGGTACTTATATGCACAGACTGTTCCCATAGCCATTCAAACTGAAAAAATATGAAGAAACACAAACATAAAATGACCATTTATCTCACTGCATGCTGGAGGGATATGCCTCCTAGACAGCAGAAATTTTTCAGCATTTAAAGACAGCTGTCTTCTTGGTGGTGGCACCATGTAGCCTGATAGAAGTTTGCCAACATTTCAGAGCTTCTTGCTGCCTCCATTACCCAAGATGAATCACTCATCGCCCTGGTGATGGAGACAGCCATCTTTGGACTCACCATGAAAACCTCAAATCCTACTTTCACCATCTAGTTGTGAACCACTCTCTCCAGTTTTTTATTCCCGACACCAGGGTCAGAACCAATTCCAAACAGAGGTAATGGCAAATTCTTCACTAGGGTCTCAAAAACTGGATTAACTGTGAAAATTTGGTGCTGTATCTGTATGAGTATCTCTGAAGGAAACACTGCCTTTGTCTGAAATCCTTTTCCCACCCTCACTCAAGGCACTCATCTACCTACGAAGGTGAAATACCAATAGAAGTTTCAATAGTAAATAAAACTTAATGTTTGAACTCGTAATAATTAAAATGAATTGCAAAGACAGAAAACGGATGATCTACTATAACAAGCATTCTGCTGTCATGATTTCATCTGCAATACTGTATCACTGGAATTCTGTTATGTAGTGTCTTGTTAATTCAGAACATTTGTTGTTACAAATGGAAAAATTATAATAAACGTTAGTGGGCTCAACACTAAAATGTAACACCACCCCAATACATTTAAAAATGTGTTTACCATGTTGGGAAAACAAAATTCAAGTAACGTGTATTTCACTGTACCTTCAAATATACCGCAATCTGCCAGTTAGGATACCTATACAATAAATTTTAGATCTCCCTCAACAAAAGGGTAGAGTACAACACTTAAAAACATCTACGATAACTCATTCTCAAACTCAAAATAATTTTGGTGTCCCTGCACCAAGCATCTGAACAACATTACGAATACAACAAGACTTAACATTTGTGTGATATATGCTGGAAAACTCTCACAGCACAATTGAAGCACTACCATTAGTACTGACTATAAGAAGCAAATTGAAAGGGCCCACACTTCAGAAAATTAACACAACAGCGTTTACCCCCAGCTCAAACCATTTAATATTCTAATAAGGTGCTAGCAGTCCAGTTTTTTCAGGTTTTAATTTAATTAATTTTAGCATCGAAGATGAGACAAGATCCTTTTATAAATTCAACACTCTTCAGCATAACAAGTCACCACACTGCCCTTCTTTATATCATGAAATTTAACATTCTTATAATTGTACGCAGCACGTGCAATTAATGCAGGGAATGTAAAACACAGCTCACCTCTTTCGAACTGATTTGAGGCTTAATTACAACCACAGACCCAACATCATTGCACAGGGAACTTCATATCATAACCCACAAAAACCAATTAAAAGTTGCAGACTGGACCAGACAAGCACCCACACCAAGGAAACTGACATAATAAGTTAAATCTAACAGCATACCCACAGAATTTGTTAGAAATGAAATTCCACGAATTTTTAATGCGTAGTGCCCACACAAAAAAATTAAGAACGCTTATATACAAAACCCGATTCGTTACCTTTGGCTTATAATACACAACCCCGTAACCAACCATATGAATAGGTAAGCGAACTACACACTATCTCGTTTAAAACATAAAATTCACACAGAAACCAATACAAATGGTCATTCTGATTATATCTGAAATGAATCACCATAAAGAAAACAATCTTCCATCGCGCAATGTAAACATCACAAACGCGCCAAGACCTCCATTAATAATACACTACCTTACGATTATGACGCCAGTATAACTAACCAAATATTCCAACATAATAATGAAGTGTACTAATGGGCCAATATATTATAAACCGAATAACACAAACCCCAACACCTGCGTTGAAGCTCCTGTTACAAACCAATGCTCAACTCTCCAACTATCTCACCGGCCGGCAAAGCAAAGAAGCATACAGTAAGATGCTTACGGGAATAATTCCAATTTAATCTTTAAAAACCACTTAAACATTGTAACACTACAACTCACACAACTCCTGAACCAATCAGGGTTATTTATTTCACTCGACAGCCGCTATTTACCACCAAATATTACTCAAAAGAACCGAACATTTACCTTTAAAATTTAGTACACAGGGTACTCCAAGTGTGAAATGGCGGCAGACAACGTCAACGTGATCGCGTTTGTACGGGGCCGACAGAACGACGCGCAAGGAAATTCTCAAACCCAGCGTTCCTGTGAGGAAACGTGTAGTTCCCATTTGAAGATCAACGAATATGATTGGACGTTTGTAAAAATGGCGTTACGTTTATAAAACCAGCATTACCCCTCGAACATACATTCTAGTTATTAAAAATACGTTACTGATGCGTATCATGAATGATTTTAGATGCTTCGTTTCAATTAAATTGAACGGTTTAATATTAGTATTATGCATATGTGTGTCAACCAGATATATGTACTGAGAAAAATAACAAAATCAAATCCCCCATAGGGAATTGAATGAAATAAAACAACGTAGAAAGGTGTCCGAACTATCGGACTTTGGTAATTGATGTATTCATAATTATATATCTGAAAAATGTTGAAGTCAGAATCGATTTGGGTGGTAACTGGGCGTGGCAACAGAATTAAATTCCTTGAGCGGGAAATAAAATTGAAAAATGGCGCGTAGAGGCTATCTCTCTACACATGAATAATTTTCAGTTCTCAGACATTTTGCAAACAAGAAAAAATCTCTATTCAAGCCCGTGCATTATCTATGTAGGGATCAACGAAGAGAAGGGTCATAAGGACAACTACATGCAAGTTGCAGTAACTATAGTTCATGGAGGTCTTAAACCTAATGCCAGTACAAGGCAATGAAAGAGCATTCGAACTGCCACCACCATAAATCCATCACGGATCACTTGCCACCTGTGCTAACGGATGGATATAAGTACGGGATACTTTGATTTCTGTCATTATAAATAAGCATTACAAGGAAATGACATAATATGTATTTCTCACAGGACTTATAATACTCTAAGTTTAAATTAAAAAGATGTATTGAAATGCTTTATAAGTATATACTTATATAATGTACTACCAGAAGAATTTCCATTAATATTTTTCTCCTTTGTACACGTTAATAGTAATACTTGTGTCACATGGTAATCTCGGTAGTATGCCTGTTAAGATTTCATGGTAGTGAAACTCGCTAACACAGACCACACCAACGATACTTAAACACCCACTCCGCTGGCACAGCAAGGTGCTGTACGTTGATTAATCTATGTTGGCAGCTTTAGTAATCAGTGGCTAGGAGGTATTTGTTCTTGTGTTCGTGGTAGTTGTGTTGATGGTGGTGTTCAGTAGAGTGCAAATTGTAAGATTCATTAATTTGATGACAGGGATGTTAAATTCGTGTACTTAATTTTGTACACGTTTCATGTAGAAAACTGGGAAGACATGGCTTCTCTGTTGTACATCTGCAGTGCTTTGTGTGCAATGAGCATGGGCGTGTATGGGCAGTATGAATGGCAAGCTCGTGATGCTTTTGACGAAGTCCGATTAAGGATGGATAAAGTTAATGCAGATAATTGTCCAATTCAACACTTGAGTGATCTCTATTTACCGGAGGATGCAGTGTCTCACTTACCAGACATAAAGGAAATCAACATTAATCCTGTATTTCCAAACCGAACGGCCCTTTTGCATCTACATAATATGGCTATGAGTCGATCGTTTTTCTGGAGTTATATATTACAGGCACGCTTTATTAGACCAGCAATAAATGATACCTATGATCCGGGAATGATGTATTATTTTCTTTCAACTGTGGCTGATGTTTCTGCAAACCCGTACATAAATGCTAGTGCAATTTACTTTGCACCCAACTCTTCCTATACACCGTCTTATCGAGGATTTTTTAACAAGACGATGCCTAGATTTGCACCAAGAACATTCAGGTAGGTATTTACAAAACATACTTATAAATCAATGTATCTTCTGGCACATAATTTTAAACATGGTTATCAGGAGCTTTATTTAAAGATGAAATGTAAATGTGATGTCCTAAACTCATTTGTGGAACCAGTGTTTTCAGCGTCTGCAGTCAGTGTGTTTATTACAGCTAACTAAAATGTTTGATTGACCATGATTTTAATTCATGCCTGTCAAAATTCTGTATGGATAATAAGAACATTGCTTCCAGATATTTTCTATTATTTCATACCCATTGACTGGATCAAGTGGCTTGTAACCTGAGAGTCTTTCATTAAAGTAAGTTCTAATTACTATTGTTACTGTCCAAATATCCAATGTATTAATTTATTTCCTTTCAGGGCTGATGACTTTAATGATCCAATACATCTTGAACGAATCTCTACATTAAATACATTTACTGTAAGAGATCTGGGAGCAATTCGAAATGATAGTCTTAGTACAGACTATGCATCAGAGTTTTATAGGATAAATGAATGGTAAGACAGCACACATCACATTTAGATATGCCCTAGGTGACTGTTCTGGTTCCTCTCTCTCTCTTTTTTTGACATTAAATATATAAATATTTGTTTATGGTGATACCCTTCATGGTTGTGACCTACCCAAGATCCTGCTGTGCACTCATCACCTTACAAACATTGCAGCAGGTTGTTAGCACTCCTGCTCTATCTTTCGGAGGTCCCAGGTTTAAATCTTGGGGTGGAGACCAGCTATCCTGACAGGTTTTTTGTGGTTTACATCAGTCCTTCCCAGGCATATATCAGAGTAGTATCTTGAAGTAATTCACTGCCAGTTCTATATCCTTTCCAATTCATTGTTTATTAATCAACCTATGTCGCTGCCATACAGTCTAACATACTGACAGCATCATTACAATAACTGCAAATGAAACCTATAAAAAAGTAAAGTTGTCTTGCTGTATGTCATGTAGGTGCTGAGGGGGGAGAGACTGTATAGCTCCTACTAATTCATAACCTTGGCAGTAGATGGGGGTGAATGGTCAGCATTATGCCCCAGCCACATTTTACCCCCTGGGAAGGGACCCTATTACCCATTGGGCAGGAGGCTGGGTGTATAATTTTTAAAATTGTCTGCTATATTAAGGATTTATCTCTTCTGGATACTCTGGTGGATAGACACAAGAATTAACAAAATGTTACTGAATGGGATTTGCAGTGGCCAGTATTACAAATCGTTTAACCATTTTACAGGTACAAAAAATGGTTACCTGATAACGTAGTAGGAAGACATGATACCAAAACTACATACCAAGTGGAGATCCGTTATGCTAACAATACTAATGAAACTTTTACTTTCCATGGACCTCCAGGTGAGGAAAGCATATTCTTAATGTAAGATTTGAGGTTTTCACAGCGGTGAGTATGAAGATTTCTGTCTTCTGGGTTGTTGCGCTGTGTAGTCTGGCCGATGTTAACCAACGTTTCAGAATACACAGCGCAACAACCCAGAAGACAGAAATCTTCATATTCTTAATGTTTTTGCAGTACATTTACATATTTACCTTTGATAAACATTATTAAATGCTTCACATTTACCAGGTGCTGATGAATTTCCTGGTCCTGTGAAGTGGACACGACCATATTTTGACTGCGGCCGGGCCAATAAGTGGTTGGTTGGAGCTGTTGTTCCTATTTCTGACATCTATCCTCGTCATACAGGCTTTAGACACGTTGAATATCCTACGTACGTATTTATGTGCAACTACTAGAATAATTAGATATGTAGTCATGCTGCGTTGTAATTAGTATAACAATTTTATCAGTTTGTTCCTCTGAGAGAAAAGTCTGCTTTTGTTTTTCAGATACACTGCTGTTGCAGTATTGGAAATGGATTTTGATCGAATAGATATTAATCAGTGTCCTAAAGGGCAAGGCAACAGTGGTCCAAACCATTATGCTGATACAGCTAGATGTAAAAAAGAAACAACTGAGGTAAACATTGTTTTGAAGTAGATTTTGTGTAGCATTTGTAACCTAGTTGAAGTTGCTTGTATGTACTTGAAATGAGTGTGATCAGACTTTGTAATTCTATGCAGGTGCAGAATCTTTTCTAGTACAAGTATTCTTATCTTATATACATTTATTTTTAGCCCTACTTCCACCATGAGACTGTTTGTGCAGTGGTTGTATAAATGTTTTGCCTGTAATCTGACTTGGATCTCTACTTTTCTTTCTTCTTCTTCCCTCCGAACACAGTGGTTTATAAACTAGGATTTGTGTATTTACATTTCTGCTTGAATTACCAGCCGTGTCAAGAAACAAATGACTAAAAGTGGTTGGTGCAGGTAGGACAGCAGTGGTAGTTGCTCAAGTACCCCTTTTTTTCTAGTGGAAATAATAAGTCAATGTAATAATTTATTATGCATATTCTATTTTCAGTGTGAGCCCATCCATGGATGGGGATTTAGACGTGGTGGGTATCAGTGTCGTTGTAAGCCTGGTTTCCGTTTGCCAACAATTGTCCGGCGCCCATTTCTTGGAGAGATTGTTGAAAGAGCAACAGCAGAGCAGTATTACAATGATTTTGACTGTGAGAAGATTGGCTGTAAGTATTATTGAGTGAGAGAATGTGAATTATGAATAGAAAGGATATGGAAGGAAGCAGCCATACCCTAATTTAACTCTCATGTTGAGTTCAGATTTTTTACCTTAAACTTACATTAATTTAGGAAAGCTATGAAAAAATATTACACAGAAATGGGTTAACTGATATTAACTAAAGTCTGTGTGCAATCAGGTAATAACACCCCAGTTGATCATTGGGTGCATAAACACTGTATCAGAACCAGGGGTAATGGTCCCCCTTGGTCAGCCTCATGTTGTAGCAGGAGCCTGTCAGTTTATGAACATATTTCTGTCTCAGGCATCATTCTCTTTGGTTTAGTTAGTGGTAGCAGAGATATTGGATATATGCAATCATATGTGATGGGCATAAAATACAATATGTTTATTTTATTGAAACCAAAGTCTTTGTCTCAGACCTGACAGATTTGCAGGTTTTGAATGATGTGGTAAGACTTTCCGTTTCAGTCCTGTTGTATGGTTTTTATGTTCATAAATAGACAAACAAATTGTAAAGGGATGCACTGGAGAGGTCATCTGAATATCATGATTTCTACTTGTTTTGTTTTGGTCAGCTGCTCTTGTGTTGGACATGACATTTTGTCTTGCAGGGGTACATAAAATGCCTGTACAGTGGGAAACTGCAAGTCATCATGTGAGAGAGATGTACTTGGAAAGGTTCTATGAATATCGTAATTTTTCTGTGGGTGCTCGTTCTCTGCACACAAGTAAAATGAACATTGATCAAGCACTTAAGTTTATACTTGGTGTGAATGAAAGAACATGCAAACAGTGAGTATTTTTTCACAGTTTATTAAAAAGTTAATTATTTGTGTCATTTGTGACACTTTGTTCATGCATGTAAAATGAACATTGACCAAGAAGATACGTTTATATTTTGTGCTAGTTATGTACAGTGTATGACATAATTTTTATTTTCTGTCATTCAGTGTCCTATTATAATGTATTTTCATCCCAACAAACGTAGTGTGGCAAAATGGAATTTTTACCCACAGTACACATCCCATATCCAGAGATTTTTCTTCACTGTCCCCCACTTTTGCTGTCGTGATGTTAGTAATTTATTTTCTATGATAAATTCCAGTAAATGTCATTGTTCTTCTCAAGATAAATATCACCAACAGGTTTAGTGAGAGATCTATTTTGTTTAATTCATTACTACAGAGTTCAGTTGCATATAAGAGCATATTTTATATAAATTTGGCAGTTATTAGCCATTTTTGTAATGTACTATACTTGTCTTATAAGGTAAAGATACTATTTCATTTAGTAAAGCGACTAAGGCACAGACTGGACAACCATTGTTCATTTCTTGATGTCAGTAAGAACTTTTCTCTTTGACACTGCATTCAGTCTAGCTCTGAAGCCAACCTAGTTTATTATACAATGTGCATCATTCTCTTTTTCGAGTCAGATCATGAAACCTGATCACTGAATTCTCCAGCCAAGAAAGAAAGTTTAACTCCTAATTATTTGTTTCATTCCATTCCTTTGTTCTGTTGTTCCTGTTTACTGACATTGTAGTAAACATATGAAGGAACAGATTTGCAGTTACAGCAAAGCATGTTAATATGGCAGCTGTACTCTGATTAATTTAATCTCATATCAGGATATTCCTAATGAAGAAAATATTGCAGTCAGACTTGTAAACTTCATTAGTGATGTTTAAACACCTGAAGGAATGCATATCCTCTTACTTCAAACCATTTTGTTAATATTGCAGATATACTCCACAGGATTTGATCCTACATGGGGATATTGCTTATGGAGCTGATGAACAGTTTACTAATGAAGCAAAGATGGCAGTCAGACTTGCTAACTTTATTAGTGCTTTTCTTCAGGTGAGTAAACACAAAGAAGTAGTGAATATTTAATTCATTGTGTGGTATGTGTATCAGCTGCATGTAAAATTTGATGATGCTGTTGTAGATCTCGGACCCAAAAGAAGTTTATTCTGGCAAACGTGTGGCTGACAGGCCATTATCGGAAGATCAAATGATTGGAGAAACACTGGCACTTGTAATGGGTGATACAAAAATATGGTCTGCTGGAACTTTCTGGGAACGTAGCAAATTTACAAACAGAACTTTCTTTGCCCCATTTGCATACAAAAAGGAGCTTAATACCAGAAAGTTCAAAGTTGAGGACCTTGCAAGATTAAACAAAACACGTGAGTAAAATTTTTTTTACATACGTGTGCACAGGATGTAGTTAATTGTTTCTGTAAAAGTCTAGTCAAGTGTAAATATTATTTCCTTTCTTAATCTGTTTCATTTTAATCAGGTGGGTCAGTCAAAAAAGCATCCATTTTTCTCTGTGATTAATTTCTGGCCTTCATTTCTGTTTATGAACTTGCATCAGAAAATTGTGAAACATACTTCTTTGTTGTTGAACATATGCATAAAATATTCTAATTACATTTTATTTTCAGATGAAATATATACCAATAAGCCATGGTTCCAGTTTCTGAAACAAAGATGGTCAACAAACTTTGATGCCCTTGAAAAATTCTACATGAAAGTAAAAATTCGTTTTAATGAGACTGGGGAATCTTTGAAAAAATATGAACATTATCCTAACTTCTACAGGTAAGGTACTGAAATGCAGTTTAGTGTTTAAGAACTGAATGGATATGTACATTAGCAGAATTCTGTGTTTATCAGATTTTTTAGAACAGCCATTGTAATTACTGTCTTGTATATCAGTAAACTTAGTGTACACTGTTTGACATTTTATAATCTGTTGCTATAGCTGAGTTGTTGAAATTTCATGAAAGCTCTGAATATGCCCCGCCAAAGCGGGACAAATGCTAAGAGTAAGAAGAAGAAGCTGAATATATCTAGTGATCCTTCATAGACAGATTAATATGCCATTCACACTTATGATACATTTTACATATCATGGAACATTCATGTTTATGAATTTATACTGCTTAGCTATTCAGATTTACATTTATAATTCCTTGTACTTGTTTTTAGAGCTGCTAATTTGGATCATGGACATTGGACAGCTCCTTACTTTGATTGCGATGGGAAAGTCAAACACTGGGTTATTACATATGCATCTCCATTTTTTGGCTGGGACAGTTTAAAAGTTAAACTGGAATTCAAGTAAGTATTTTTTCTTTATTTATTTTAATACCAATGTTAGGTGCTGAGAAAGCACAAGCTTTGTTACTTATTATTTGGATATGTGAACACAGATATTCATAAATTGTAACTGACTGTACTCTGCCAAAAATAATATAATGGTCATCCTGGGGAAGTGCATACTGTATTCAGTTTTAAAATTTTAGTTTTTAAAGTTGAATAAAATATGCTCTGTTACTGTGAGGGTTGTTCAGTAAGTAACATCTGAGTGTTACTCTTATATTTGTTACTTTGACATAGGTGGCCACACCAATTATTAATGAACATAATCCAATGAGTGATAGAGAAAAATGTACTATTTCTTTTACTTGCAAAAACTAATGTTTGCTGACCATGATGGTAGTTGATTCTGCCACATGAAAACCAATATTTGTTATAAAATGAAGAGAAATTTAGTGTGAGTGAATTTGTTTATATTGCCAGGTATTATGTTCTCACTCAGTTCAATTTTAAGGGCCACTTTTCACAGTCTGCTGCAGATGACATTTTACTGCATTCACTTTCACATTGCATGTTCATAGATGCCCTGCATTTTTGTTACAGGGGCATTGTTGCTGTTACCATGAGATTACTTGAGTTGGATGTTAACCAGTGTCCTGATAAATTCTATGTACCAAATGCTTTCAAAGATACACATAAGTGTGACAAGAAAACATCATATGTAAGCATCATAATTTCTGTTGTATCTTTCTTTATAATGCAGTTACACATGAGTGATAAAATTGTGTAAAAGATATTCCAACACTTAAAGTCTTCCACCTTGTCACCTGAACTCATCTTGTGCCCCCAAAAAAGATACATAGGATTTAATAAATTATGATTGTCTTCCTTCCTTTTTATCCAGAATAATGTAAATTTTTAGGTAGAGGTTTCTTATCTACCTCTGTCACAAATTATGTAAAATACCACATTACCCTTAATTCTTTATTTGTTTAAATGCATAAATGTTTGACTAAAGATTACATGAAAGGGGAGTGGTGTACTGCTTTTCATGTGAGCTCAGTGGTTAGCTTTTTTGTGATTTTATTACAAAAACACTGGAAACAGTCACAGTATAATAAATATTTTTATGTGCACATATTTAAATAGTCAAACAAAATATGATTAAGTAAATCCCATTTAATTGTGAATATATATGTAAATAATGGTTGGTATAAAATACATTAATATCTCCAGAATAGTTATGTTTAATACTGATGATAATCCATTTATTCATTTCTTTCACTGATTTTCTTGAATTCTTTTTCAGAATGAAATTCTATAATCGAGAGAAATGTAATAAATGAATGAGGTAAATCAGTACTGAAGGCAGGCCATGGCATGGTAATTTTTAGTCTAAGCTCTTACAAGGCTTACCTGACCAAACTTCAATTTATGTTTCAGTGTGTTCCAATCCTTGGACGTGGTTTTGAAACTGGAGGTTATAAATGTGAATGTCTGCAGGGTTATGAATATCCATTTGAAGATCTTATTACATACTTTGATGGACAACTAGTAGAAGCTGAATTCAGTAACATTGTTGCAAATAATCCAACAAGGTAATATTTATTTTTATTTCTATGAAGATTTTGTCACATTTTTTATTATACTTGCTGTAAAACTATTATGGTACTTAATAAGATATTTTTTATACATTAACTCTGATTTCAGAGTCTCAGCACAAAGTTTTCATTAATCTTAAACATACACCATTTACATCTGACATGGAAAACTTTATCTCACTTGACATAGTGACGTTTGATCAGCAATGTGCTGCACAAGTGCTATATCGAAAATATTTTCGAATAAACTCACGACATCTAGTTCAGCAGTGTCGAACTGGGGACCACATACATTACAAAATGCTTCTCGTGAAGCAGGAAATGAGTCTATATTTTCCCACAAAAACTTGTTGGAAACCACACCTGCCTGTACGATGTCGTCCTGTCGATCGCCACTACCATTATCACAATCACTATCGCTAAACACGACAGTTCCCGGTGTCACAAACTGTGTGTAATCAATGTCAAATACACTATCATCGTCCGAACTATATTCACTTATACTATCATCTTCTAAAACTTCATTTAAAACTTGTATTTGGTCTAGCTCCGTCAGAGGACAACTAGTCGAAGGGAGAGAGCCCTTGTAAACTACCAGGTCAGGCGTTTATTTTTAGACTGTCCCTTGCAGGTCATTGCAATATCCCAC
Source organism: Zootermopsis nevadensis (assembly GCF_000696155.1). The sequence continues at coordinate 112,461 of NW_019059665.1, read as the reverse complement.
TGTTGCCACATATATACACATAGAGCTTTATTTCCACAACAGGCGAGAACAAACCTCATCGCGCTGGCGTTATTTATTCCATACTTATGGGCGTTTTAAATTAGGCTTTGAGGCTCGCGTGTTTATACGTAAATCCACAAGAACTTTAATTTAAATGCCCGCGTGTGTACACGTAAAACCACGTCTGAGGGTTAATAGAATTAAGTGATAATCATGATTTTGTTTAGTGGTGCTATGACTTATCTAAATGGTATATTGGACAGTCTTGAAGATCTGAACAGGTGCAGTTCCTGATCAAGTTTTCAAATTATCATATATATATATATATAATTTAATTTTTATTTTTTTAAAGAATACTAGACGATAGATAAGTCTAAAAACTTAGTAACATAGGTTGAACCCCCAGTCATCTAATCTGTTGTCAGGCATTATGCTACTGAGCTCTCCAGCTCACATCTGTTTTCTTCATACTCAGAAAATTTCACTGCACCCTGTGACCATCTAGAGGAATTGACAAACTTGCAAGATTGATATTTTGAACATGATTACTGTATTCTCATTAGACAGGCAGATAAAAGTTGTCTCTCTTCAGATACACAGATAATTAAATAATACTGCATGATTTTGAATTTGATTAGTTTATTGTCATAAGACCAGAACATATGTAAGTAAATACAGTTTATGGAAACAAATTTTTTTCAATTATACTTTTCAGTCATTTTTCATACACTGAGGAAGAATCTTGATAATACAAGTACAGGTTGAAATGTTATTGACAAGGTAAAACACCATATGTGCAGTTATTTGTTGGGTTCACTTGTTAAGTTTCCTGATTACTATAAATTGCTAGCATTCCTCAGTCATGATACTTTTTAATTATCTTTTATGTTGACTGGGAAAGTACTGGACCAAAACAAAAATGCTGTCAAAACATGTAGAGTTTTATTTATTATGTGCCTTGGTTGTTTAAACACACAGATACACCTCAAGCATAGAACTGTGTAACACACCAAGAAACCACAAAGAAAATAAAAATCTAAAATTTTATGACCCATTTTAATCTAAATTGTCATCTTCAGATACTACTAATGGACTGTTTCAGAGTAGTCTATCATTAATTACAAGTAATTCAAATTATTATATGATAATATTTCTAAAAAAAATGCATTACATTAAGTGGAGTAAATGATACCATGTGAATATGGTTATATAGTGAGTTAACTTACCACATTTTCTGGCATGATCACTTCATAATGATTTCTTTAATTTGTCTTTACTGTATCAAGTAATCAAGTCTTTTCTTTTTAGATATGATATGTTCAGCTGCCGCCTGGCTGGGGCTTCCAGTATCCATGGAAGCTTTGTTGTTCTCTTGATGGTGTTTTTAATTGTCAAATTACTGCTTCGGTAAATATCTAAAAGATATAAGACCAGAAAAAAAACACTTTTAACAAAGGTAAACTGACAGCATTTTGTGGTTGCTGAATTTCACATACCTGTGTGACTCATCCCATTTCAGAGACATTTCAAGTGGGTGATGTCATTGACACTTGCACAAACACTTTAACATAAATCATAGACATTTTAGTAAATATTTGTATACAATGTTCAAATGGAGATGTCTGTCTTGAGTAGAATACTTTTCTGGAATAAGTGACATTTCATCAATTGGTATTATAGGAAGACAGTCACAATTCTGTCTGGCACATAATATGATGTATTAATGTGCAAGTACATAACAGTATATTTCTGTAACATTTTATACAATGCGTTTTCTAATGTAATCCACTTAAAATACTCGTGTGTTAGTGAGACAAATACTAATATGACAACAAAGTTTTGAACGCGGATCAATTGTAAAACTTATTTGTATCCATTGTGAGCCATTATAGCTGTCAGAATAGTGACTGGCTACTGACTGGATGACCAGGGTTCATCCCCAATGGGAGCAGAGGAATTTTCCTCTAGCCTCTGCATCCAAACCAGTTCTGGGGCCCACCCAGCCTCCTCTCCAATGGGTACCGGGGTCCTTTCTCAGGGTTAAGGTGCGACTGGGGCGTGATGCTGACCTCTCACACCCATCTAGTGCCGAGGTCAAGAAACTATGATTGTTTCTCTACAAATATTCCGTTATTTTAATTGTTTATTCTTTGAAGCTAGCTGTACCATTGCTTGAAACCTGAGGTATGTTGCTGGTCAAATGTACTGGTCGTTACAGGCTCCCAACTGTTGATTCTTAGTTCTAATAAATACAGAAGTGGTCAAGGATCTTATAGCTAACTAAATAATACAGCCTGTTATTTCAATTCTTAGAATTATCTGCATTGAGAAACAGTTTATATATTATTCAAGCAGTTATATGAATGGCTGTGAATCAAAAATGAAAAGTAGCCTAACCAATAAAGACTCACTTTGGGTTTGTGCCATTTTGGTACTGACAACCTCATTTCAAGCCAAAGATGTAGTACATTTCAGAATAGCTTCATATGTCAGTCTAAATAGACGTGTACTGTTGCCTTGTGGACAGAGGCCCTGTGTGGGATAACTATTTATGTAGCACTTAAGAAGAATATTCAATTAAACTAAACAAACATTCCATATTCTGTTTGAAAAAGCACAAAAAAAGTGTACCTGATATCAAACCAAGAAAGTCGGCTCAGATGGTAACACTTCTATCTTGTATTTGGAATATGCTTCTTTCAAATCTTGACTGTGTCACTATCTGTCTAGACTGAGGATTTTCATGGATTTCTTATCCAGTCCTTTAAAGTTCACTACCAAAAGGGTAGATACAAACTATATATGGATAATTTATTCTCCTTTCCTGATTTATTTTGCAATTTACACATTGGAATATAAATTATTGTGGTCCTGTCAAAAATAAGTGAACAGGGATGCTACAGGATCTTTGTGGAAAGAATCTGACTGAAACAGGATGACATTCCGACAAGTTTGAGGGGTAATTTGGTGGCCATGTTTGAAATGTAATTTGTGGCAGTGTATTGAGCCACCCTTCACACATTTACATTTAAGATAATTCAAGACTCTTTACTGCAGAAAATGGTTTAAACCACCATAAATAATGGAATTGCTTCTGTTGTTTTATTTTATTACTTTATTTAAAATTAACTACATGTCTTCCTAATTAGTGTGATTGGGGGTTGTCTAGTATATGAATGAGACTGCAAGAATAGCAGCAAAGTGTTGTATTTTGTGATAGACAGAACAGATTGTGACATATGTCATGCTTCATCTTCCAGGAAAACTATTCTTGCAGTGCTCATTACCATCACCATAGAATATATACAGTATACTAACTGTCTTTGAAAATAATATTTTCAAAAATGAGTTAGATTTGTGATAGACTAATATTTACAGTGGAGTGAATTGAGTTATCACAAAGACCAAAAAATTCATTTCTAATCTTAAACATCACATTGCTGTTCCCCACTTCTGATGAAAATGGTAGGAGTGTGCTTGTTACCTTTGCCAGTGTTAACACACTATGTGTCATGAAAACTGGTAGTGTTTTCTGCATTTAAGCAAAGAATTTGCTTTGTGGGGGTTGAACAGTTCACATTGAATTATGTTAACAGCAGGTGTTTGAATGTTTAGCTTTCTGAAAGCTAGACATTTTAAAAATTGTTGGTTATTCATTTTGGAGATCTTGCAGTTAATTATTGCTGTTTATGTTACGGACAAAAAATATTCCTGTCATTATTTGTTTATTCAAGATTGCAATTTATTCATGTGTTAGATTTGTTAACCTCAGCAATATAGTTTCGTGGATATGCAGAATAAGGTCCATTTGAATAAAAATTCCTTGGATATTATCCATCGTCTAGTAAATATAAAACGTAAAACGACGTTTCGGAGATGGGACTCTATCTCCGTCTTCAGGTTCCTACACAGCTCTATCTAGTGGGCCCAACTGTGTAGGAACCTGAAGACGGAGATAGAGTCCCATCTCCGAAACGTCGTTTTACGTTTTATATTTACTAGACGATGGATAATATCCAAGGAAATTTTTATTCAAATGACTCTTCACCATCGTTAAGAAGTTTTAGATTAGAATAAGGTCCAGTTTGGAACATTTATTTTCTACTCCAAAAAAGAGCTATATTATGATTTAGTAAGAACCACAATGTAACATGATGAAGTAAATACTCACATTAAAAAAATCTAAAACTTGGGTAGGAGTTTTTGTTTACACTGTGATGAGTCCATAGATGGCTGTCTTCTAATCTAAAATATAATTATCATGTAAAAATAGAAATATAATCACAGTAAAATTGGGAATTGTATGGATGCCTTAATATTCTCCAAGTGTCGCATGTTAACACTTTCTACTGAATCATTATGTTTATGTAATGGAAACACATATTTGATAAGCCATGATAATTGTGTACAACCTCATTTTTCATGTTCATATGGGAACAAATTTTGCCTGTGAATATTCAGTAATTGTAGTTAACTTGATGCATTAAAAATGTTACTTTATACAAAGAAAATTGCTGACACTTTATTAATTTTAAGATTTTTCTTGGTTATTCATGTGATGCACAAAAATAAGTTTACATTTGGTAGTAATTACAGCATTATTTAAGTATAGTATGAATTTATAATTTTAAAATATTTTTAATGAAAAGTGCATTGAAAGACAGGTGTAATGAGTTTACTTGTATCCGTCCAAGATGGTGAATTGTGACTGTATAGCAGACATTTAGAGAGTTTAGATTTTATATAACAATTACAATGTTTATTTTTTTTATTCACAGTGTATATCTAAAGTATGTTGGTTCATTTAATTTTTTATGCTAATTTTGTATTTAGATAGTAGATTGCTTTGATTGAAATGAAAGCATCTGTAAGTATTATAGTTATGTTGATCTGCAGAATTAATGTAACCATATATACTGTAGTACCTAATCATATTGGTACCATCTAAAAGTAGGGCACAGTTTTGGAAGACCAGATGAAGTTGAAGTTTGTTCAAGTTTAACTAAAGTGTATGCTTTAGTAAACAAAATAGGCCTGTTGTAATTTGTATATTGTGTACTCAAAACATTGTAGACATTTATTATCATATCTTAATTTCTGTATGACCTTAATATGATATTATTGTTTATAAACTTCTCATAGTTATGTATGTTGTAATTTTCTTAATTTTGAACTACTGATGTGTTGTTTATGTCAGTTCGTTTTTATGTATATGTTATTGAATTTAGACTTAGAAATGAGTTACTAAGAATACTTATCGAGTATTACTATATCTACTCCCTGTGAATGTTACACAGTCCATAAAAATTCTAACAAAGTGGTGAAAATGTAGCATGGACATTTGTAATTTACTGTGTAACCAATATATTTAAAAGTATTTAGTACATTAGACTCTTGATAATTTGCATTGGTTTGGAACAAAATTTCACATTTTATGCTCATATTACCATGTTAAACTCTGAGCACTAGACATTAAGCTGTCAGCAAACTGCTGCATACACCACCCAAGTTTTCTGCGCAGCCAAAACTCATCAGCCTTCTCTAAATATTTGTGTTATACAATCAACTATAACTGCTAGTGGATTTTTTAATAGAAAGATTTTTCTACTTTTTATTTTGATGCAAATGTAGATGATTTAGTGAAAATAAAACATTTCCGATTATGGCATAACACAATGTCTAGTCTCCTTGGATAACAAGTGTTTAGAGGCCAAATATATGACCAGTTAAAAAAAGTCATTTGTAGAAGTTTTCAGCTGAGGTATAAACCTATTTTCAGCCAAACTCTGTACATGTGATATGGGACAGAGATGAGCTCTATCAAAGAACAGTAAGTCTGACTCTCCTGACTGTTGAAGCAGATCCTGGCTTTTGAATTTGTTAAGAAGTGAGGTGACTGAAAACGTTCGGAATATGTGCAGGTTTAATAACTTACTCTTATCACAAACATTTAGATTGATATTAAACAAATCACTTAAAACTGATAAGGTATGACTGTATAATTTCAAGTTATTAAACACAATCTTCACAAACTGAAAAATTGTACTACAGTTTGCAGTGTTGCAGATGAAGGATTATAATTTCTGTCACATGTAACACTTGTACAGAATCTTTCTGCTGAGGCCTGAAGGTGAGCAATATTCCCTGCCCCCACAATAGCACTCTGTGAAGAATGTACTCAAAAATTACATGCATCATTTCACCATCAGTTCTACATGTAAATAACACTATCAATCAAGTCAATGGTATTCTAGTAATTGTGAGGTTATGCAAGGTCAAATATGATGATTAAGGATGGTGAACCAGGAAAGATTATAAGGAAGCAGCCATGCCTGTTACTCCATATCTACAATTTCTTTATCCATTCCACTTTTAAAGTACTGATTAATGATGGATAGTGAGGGTCCACACTACATTTGCCAGCCCCAGGTAGCATCATGGCCTATGACAGAATGTAATATGCTGTGTTTGTAATTATAGCATTAAATAATCTCCTCAAACTGAAGAGTATGTCAACACGTCAATAACATGTGTAATGTATTCTTGAAAAAAGTATACAACCAGCAACAAAAAACTATAACATAATTTATGGTCTTACAGTCTATTCAAAAAAACAAGTTTCATGAACATGTCTTTTCTATTTCTGTACTAAATAAACTTTAACTGGATGAATATGTATTTCTTATGTTACAAACTTCAGTCAGTGTATCATGTTGATACATGCAATTCAAGTTAAACTCTGTCAGCCCCTAACAATAAAACAGAATTAAATACATGTACAAACCTGCATAAGTATATATGACAAAGATATTACCAGTGCAGATACAATTTGAACAAAATTTAACAGTTTTCATACAAATAAACATAAAAGCCATACACAGCACATAAAAGATAAAAGTTTCAATATTAACAATACTAACACACTCATATAGCCTTTCATTTTTGTTATACTTCTGTTTCCATTGTGTATTACACTAACAAGACTTACTATTACCTGAAGCAAGTGATGCCAAATTTCAAAGCTAAAAATTCAAGACCATTAATTAAAAATATGCAATTCTAAACCTTTAAGGGAAGTTGAAAACTGACAATTATGATTTATGGTACTGACATATAGCATTAAAAAATCCAAACAAGGTCTGGCAAGCTGATAATCAGTGACTTATGGGCACAACAGGAGAGTATTGCCCTTATTTTAAAACTACAACACTAATGACTTTTAATCACTAAGAGTAAAATTATGCAAGGGTTACAATTTGTTAGTAATCCGATAACCTTAGCCAAAGTTTGGACATTCTACAAAATCTGTTACCCAACTAAATTGAAGACTGTTCATAATATTTATGTACACTTCATAGAGTAGGTCTATGGCCTTCCTACAATGCCATTTACATTTATAGTATTAGTAAAATAGTGGCAGTGAAAGTTTATTATGCACAAAGGTGTGTTTACATTTCTGTTTTCAGTATTACTTTCTTGAAGTCTTGCCATTCTGATTTTATGCCTAGACTTGGCAGCACAGTTACCTAAATACTGGTTTAGGCCCTGGAAGTAAGTCTCCATATACCAGAGATTCTTAAGTGAAATGGTTTAAAACCACTTTAGGTTGAGGCCTGCCCAAACATCAGTTTAAATATAAAGAACATACAACCAAATATAATGTTGCCACCATTTTAAAAACTTTGCTCTCTTTTATAAATATTACGGAGAAAACTTAAATTTTTTAAAATATCCAGCAATTCAGGTACAATTAAAAATTACAACATAATTATATCTATATGAACAATCAGTTACCCAATTTCCAGTTGAAAGGTAAGAACTAAAATATTTGATTCATTACTATACAAAGAAGAAACCATTAATGTTGACTTTGGTGCACTTCCTTCTCTTGTTTCTTGGCTCCTCCTAGATAATGATAGTTACCAAAGCGACCAAGCTGAACTAGTTGAGCACATTCATTTGTGAAGTGGCATGCAAACAGCAACATATTTCGAGGTTGGACCCTTATTGCAAATCTCATGAACATGAGGGAATACAGGCAAAGAGCTGAGAAAAGAGATTTGTTTGTAAGTCAATATACATGAGAATTCTGCATTTCCAAAATAGTACAATTCTGGTCAATTCAAATGCAAGAATCCACAGAAATGTCAATAGCAGGTAGCTGTATATTTTCATATATGTTGCAAATTTCACCTTGCGATAGGCTAATTATTCATGCATAACAAAGTAAAAATTAAAATCTCAGATTAACTGCAACCTGGAATACAATGAAGTGTCTACCCTTGAATGCACAAAAAGAATATAAACATTTTCAATGTGAGACAGATTGTGACAATTACTTGTAAAAAATCTTGTAGTAAACTGAAATTTGATAACAGCTGTTCACAATGTCCAAAAAATAAATGTAATTTAAAACTTCATAGCTTGAACTGCCTCATTAATGAAGCACAAATGTGATGGGACAGTTATGAATAATGTACGATTTATTTTCAGTAGAACAACTTTACTTGTACTTACCACATGTCATTTTTCCACTGATAAATTGAGGACTCTTCTGAGTATCTGCTATTGCTGCTATAGGAATTCCCCAGTTTGCAACAGGACCCCAAAAGTGGGTGCTGAAACAAACATAATAAGAAATTAGTTTTTTTATCACATAGCACATAGATGTGGTAAAAACTATAACCATGGGCCAGGGTAATTAATTTCTGTTTATTTTATTATGAACTAACCTCATTAAATAATCGCGAAACTCTTTGCTTTTGAGCTGCTCGATTCCTTGCTTAAACAATTTCCTTCCTAGAGCAGCCATGTCAATATGTGTTAAATTGGTAATTTATTTACGTAATTACATCAATTTATACAAAGCAGTTCTTCGACAACTGAGTCCGATTCAACTTAAAATGTTACAAGTTCATACTAAACACCTTTCTATGTAACATAGTACACGGCTAGCATATCACAGATGACATGATGACAAACGAACAAAACTATAGTACGCAAAATTTCCCACAAAAGTGTAAATGTAGACAGAAGATTCGATAAATATTTTGTTGTCAAATCTAAAACTTCTTGACGATGGTAAAGAGTCAATTGAATAAAAATTTACTTGGAACCTGAAGACGGAGATAGAGTCCCATCTCCGAAACGTCGTTTTACGTTTTATATTTACTAGACGATGGATAATATCCAAGTAAATTTTTATTCAATATTTTGTTGGTTTCATAACTATATCTCAAAAAATAATATCAGAAACTTATCCTTTAATTATGTAAATATGCATTATAAACACAGGATTTGAGAATACGCGGCTGTTTTTTCTGGGTTGTGCCCTGTAGTCTGGTAGAAGTTTACCGACGTTTCAGTGGTCCTTGCTGCCTCCGTCATCGGTAAACTTCTACCACACTACACGGCACAACAACCCAGAAGACAGCCATCTTCATGCATTATAAACGTTTTAACGTTGTAAATAGCAATGTAATTTTCCCTGGATAAAACGTTCCTGTAATGCTTAGTATTAATATTTGTTCAATATATATTCTATCTTGAAGGACACACAATGTATCCGTATTAATCATAAAAATTGGTTTATGCTATTTAGGGTAATTATGTGTTAATTTAACGATTCATATAAAACCTATAAAACCCTCTGTAGGGGAGATAAAGTTATTGAATGTAACGGTATATGTGACGATTTTATTCTTCGGTGTGACGGTGTATATACTGGTAATCCTGACGTGAGTGAACTGAACCCTGAAGACGGAAAGAGTACATCACCGAAACGTAATGTAACCTTAATAACACAGAGAACCTCAACTCCGATAATCTGTGGTTACTGAGCATTCCTACCATTCAAGGTTTCCTTTACGTGTCGTCCTCGGTTTTTTATAATTGTTCACAAACATTCAGAACAATATTACATACTTTAATTAAAGTTATATGTTTTTAAGTAATATAATTTTAATAAAATTAATTTAAATTATATATATATATATATATATACACACACACGTGAAAAGAATTCCAAACACAAAAATAGGTAATTGTGTTAGGAGAATAACCCATGCACTATCGTTTTTAGCATCCGACCATAATTACCATTACTCCGCAATACAATTGTGAGTAATGCTCAATGTGCATCGTAGTAGGTCAAGAACATCGAATAATTAACTTTTCAACATGATGAAACTATATTCAGATTAAGTCCGTCTTACACAGACAGATTTCCTTCGGGGAATGAAAGCCCTTTTGTTGGCAAATCTACTTATGCACCGTGCCTCAAATTGTTATGTCTTTTTGTATCCATTCTCTATTGGGGTTGTGTTATTTGCAAGCAATGGTCTCATGAATTGGGTTGAAGTGGCGATTGATCGGATCCAAAACGAATATTATTGATCTTTGCTACAGATTATTACCGAGAATAGAGTAGCGCGTTCGCGACCACGCATTTCATTCGATAAGTCGATCAAGCGATCATTGATGTTTGTGAAGGTCGATTTCTTTCATTATATGTCGATTAGAATGATTTGGCGCCATTCAAGAAATTAGAAGAAGTAGTCAGGTTAGAAACGTTTTCGCAGGTGATTTGAGTATGTTCGTGATCCGCGGATAAAAGTGTGATTATTTAAATTACAATGTGTTGGTATTATTTTACGATCTGATTCCCCTAAATGAAAGTATGTGGTAATTTCGTACATGATTTGGTTACATTAATAATTTATAATTAAAAATTGATGAGCTTTCTGGAATTAACATTGATACCCTTTTTTCCTGTGGACGTACACAGTAAGCTTGTTCTCAACACCAGTGGCGAAGAGAATAAATAAACTTTTTCTGAGTCACTTCTGAAAATTGTGCATGTAATGGGAGATAGACAGAGTTTTAAAATAAATTAAGGAACATTTCAGGCATCCAGAAGAAGGGCTTATTGTTTATTGTCCAGATGGTTCTGAGCTACCAACCTATGTGAGATTTTAACCTGATACTGTTTACATCCTAAATAATAAACCAACTAAGTGGATGGGATATGAATTTGCATGAGATTCAGATTGTTGTGGCAGAACATTATCATCTGATTCTGCTTACATATAAATATGTTTAACAGTAAAGTATAATAATATGTCTCTACTTGTAATCTGCTTATATCTCTCTAAGTCTGTATTTATGTTCCTGCTGCATGTGTAAAAATAGGCAAGAAATGTGTTTTACTGTATATCATAGCTTTTGTTTTCTGACATTTCCCTCCTAAAATCCAAAAATCTATTGCTGTGCTTTTGTTCTGGAAAGGGAGCAACACTGAAGTAGGGGTATACCTCTTGGGTAATTGAAATGGGAATGTTCTTTTTTATGCTGTCATAGTAACTAGTAAGGCATTGACAACTTTATTCTCTGTTTTTTTTCCATTTTAGTCTATTTTATATTCAAGGTTTCATGATGGCTGTGTGGACTGATGTTACTACAGGGTTTAATACAGAAGAGGAATCTGTTAATTTTGGACCCCGGGCAGTTTCAGATGACAGTAATGTAATATTTGAAATTCTGACACTGGCAACAATCCAGCCTCAGGGGGAGGTATGTTGTTGACCTTTTCTTATTTATTGCCTCAGATAATACTTTTCTGCTCTCATTAAATATATGAATAATGTGTTTTGTTGGCAAGTAATATTAGTTCCAGAAATGTATTCATGTAAGATTTGGCATAGAAAGTGAAAGGTTTAAATAATTGGATTGTAAACACAAAGTATATTTTAACAGAGACTAATATACTTATCTTTTGATGTTGTGTTATAGGTTGTGAAGAATCCACATGTTGTTGCTGCATCCTTCTCTGGGGACAGTGTTTGTATAGCAGCTGATAGATCTCTCATAGTATTTACTGATGAAACGTGTTCTGAAGTAAACTTTACTTACACCTTTAATTCATCAATTGACTGTTTTACTCTGTCAGATGACGGATTGTTTACCATTGTTGGTGTTGAAAGTACTGTTCATTGTTTATACCATTCTGCAAATGGTCAGCTACTATTTTCAAGGTACACTACACTTACTTGATACAGCTCTATAAGGATGATTAGTTTACTTAGTGTGATACCTCTGTTCCAGTCTTAACTCTGTTATATGCTGAAATGTGGTTAAGCAAGGATATGCTCAGAAAAGTATGTAATTCACTGTCTGATTTTTCTGCAGCATTGTTTAAAATGGGTTCAAATTTGTTCATGTATGCAGAATGTGACTGTTATAACATTTAAGAGTACTATTCAACTTTAAGCTGAAACAATAGGCTTTTAAAAGTTTGGGTTTTTTATTTCATCTTGGCATTTTTCCTTCATTGACAACACATCTTTGTTATCTGTTGAGTAAATTTCTGAGTGCATAATGCACTTCAGTTGGTTGTATTGTATACTGATTAGTGCTAAAAACTGTTTTTAAATGGTAATGACGAATGGCTCTTTGTTTGAATTAAACTTGTATGAATTGTGTAGAGTGTATCTAAATATGTGTACAAAAAAGTTTTGTTTAGTTTGGCTGACTAATTGCTTGGAAAAGTATTTTCTGTTTTGAATGTTAAAAAATATATTTTATTTAGAATTCAATCACATTTTTTATTGAAATGAATGTTAAATAAGACTCTGTTTCATTGATTGCTTAGACTTGTTTTTTGTATTGGTCTGTGGCTCATCAGATGCTTTCTTGTGATAATCACCCATTTTGTCATTGTCAAAGAGAAATATATTTAAAAGAAGGCTTCACAAGATGACAAAGCAACACAACAGTAACAACAGCAGTAATTACACACTGCTTTTGATGAGTGATAACATTTGAACTATTGATGTTATAAAACTGATTTGAGTATGTGTGTGCTTGTGTGAACACATTTGCAAGGGGTGTGGGGTGTTCGTGTGTTTTGTTAACTCAGTCATTTGTAAGGTTGTCCCTTGTTATAATACTGATATAATATGAAAATATTGTGCAGATATATATTTAACCATTTTATTTTCAGGTCAGCATTGCCTGCACATTATGATTTTTCTTTCATTAACATATTCATCCATGCCATTGGGAACCATGCATATGACATATTGATGATTGCAAATTCAGGACAAATATTCAGGTGTGTATTCTGCTATGCATCTGTAAACTAAAGTGTTTTGAAACAATATCATTCCTACTATAAGTTTCATTCTTACTGCCTCTTGTAATGACTATTTAAACACTTAAATAACTAAGTAAGTTTTGAAGGAGTTATAACTGAAAAGCTTGACAATACCTTTGAAAGCCTTCGTGTTTCCACATGTTAAATAATGTAGGAAGCATATTAAGAATTACATGTAATCAACATCTTGATTTCATTTACATTGTCTTAGGACAATTAACTCCATGGAGCAGAGTCTTTCTTGAGGAGTCGGTGTTACACTCAACTAGTCCCAGTTCTTGCCTTTTTATGTATCCTGCAGTTTCATTACTGTGTTCAAAAGATCTTGCTATTGGTCCCTATCCTGAGATAGATGACAATGAATCCACATCCCTGTTTCCATAACATCCATATTAATATTATCCTCATATCTGTGCCTTCAGGGTGGTATCGTTCCTTCTTGCTTTCCAACCAAAATTATGCACACATTTCTCAGCTCTCTCGTGCATGCTGCTTACCTCCACCTATCTCATCCTTAATTTGGTCATCCTAATAATATTTTGTGAAGAGTACAAATTATGGAGCTCCTCATGCAGTTTTCTCTAGCTTGCTGTCACTTCATTCTTTTTAGGTCAAAATATTCTCCTCTGCACCATGTTTCTAAAACCCTTGTCTGTCTTTTTCCCTTCCTGTGAGTGGGCAAGTTTTACACTCGTAAAAATGACAGGTAAGTTATAGTGTTGTGTAATTTAATCATTGTTTTTATGTAGTGGACAGGAAGACAAATTCTGAACCAAACATTTTTTGGTCTTAATTTCCTTGTAAATGCAATTTTTATTTGTTAACATCAATCCTAAATATTTTAACTTTGCCACATTTTCATAGGATTTATAAGCTGCCTTTGTATAATGGTTTTGTCCTGTAGTTTGGTTATGAGACATGAACCTATGCTTAATTATCTCTGCATCAACTCCTAGACCAATTTCCTTAATAGAATTTAATTCCCCAAAGCAGGAAGGTAACCTCTTGTCTTCTGTTCATCATTGATTATTCAATATATCTGTAGTTACTGTCCATATATTCAAGCCTTCCATATTCTGAGGATGTGCCATGCTGTAATGACAAGTGATCTACTTAGTATTTACCTTAGGACTACAGGAATATTTTTTTTCAGAATTCAAGGACTGAATTTTGAAGCTTTATTACAAGCAATTCAGAATGGTGGTAATGAATTAATAAAACAGGTGACTGATGGCATCCAGATTGAAATCATAAGGAGGGAGTGTTGCAAGAGTCAGGTTTGTATATTGAAAGTTCACCTTGACATTTGCTATGTGTTAAGTCTTACACAGTCCAGCTGGCTGATTGCTAAAATGTTAATTCTGGAGTTATATCCTTGTCCACAGCCTTATTGTGTAGCATTTTTAAGTTTCCTATTTGAACATGACAAAGGTTAAAGCAACTGAACTGCATTTTAACTTGATCATGTATAAGCACTCCCACTGGGCTGATTTTACATTTTAATTAAGCTTTATTGTATCAGTCGTAATATGTTCAGCAGTATTGTGTCATACAGTTGATCTTTGTTAAATGTGGGCATTATATATATATTTGAAAATCTTAAGAACTCGTGGAAAAAATTGAGTTTGTGGATCAAGACAAGGAATTTACTATATGTTTTGGTAATAAAAGAATTAGTTTATCTAACATTGAAATTATTAGAGATATGTGGCATGTATGTAACATGTAAGTACTACAAAAGTGAGGAATGCAAAAAAATGCTGAGGAGGATGGGTTTTTTGGAGAAGCAGAAGTTGGATAAAGTGGAAACAGTGACCAGATGGTCTGGTGCCATTGTGAATTGTATAAATGCAAAGAATGGTTGTAAGAGGTAATACATGGAGATTTCAAGCCATGTTGCACAAATCTGTATTTAGGAAGATTCCATTGTATATTCTGAAAATATATATAAACATTTTTTTATGAAAATGTTTAGTTTTGTTGATATTCACCATTTTGTGTGACATTTTAATGCTATCTATATTATAATTTTTTTATTTTCATGTTACTTAGATATCTTCAGCAACACTTCTAACTGGCAGTGAAAATACAAGACTTGTACTTGTGGGTGATGAAATTACTGTTTGGTCATTGGAGTCATCAACGTGTGAATCATGGATGCTTGAAGAACCAGTGTCAAGGATTAAAACTATTAAAGCTGTAGAAAATGCCAGGTGAGAATCTGTTACAGTCATTTGGCTAATGCTGCCACTATATTATTCCTCTCAGATTGAACCTTTGGCTATGAATATTCTTTACTTAAGTGCAAAAATTCATATTCAGAGTAGCATGATAAAATATCTATATAGAGGCATGATTGTGTACTTAATGAATTGAAGGGTAGTCTATGAATGTATTATTCAAAACCTCTGCTACATGCTTTGACCCTTGGGTTATCAAGTGGTAATAAATATAGAGGAGCCATTGTTGAATTTATGCATGTATATATAGCAATGTTATTGGGCTAGGTCAGTAAATCAATTAGGTCTTAAACCTTGAATTTTGATTGCTGAATGATAGTTGGAGCTATGTCCATTCTACTGAATTAATATGATTATTGCACTGTATCTCCCCAAGAACCTGTTAAGTAACATGTCAAAAGATGCAAGCCTGTATCTAAAGGAACATTTTTACTAATAATTTCTACCTTTATGCCCTTTATGTTTTTGAGACACCTATTTGTATTTGCCCATTTCCAACTCTGTATGATCTTTTGCAAGTCATGTTCCATCTGAAAATAAAACATTGTAGATTAATTATACATCTCATTTATGTGATACTTCACATTGCTGTGAGCAAAAATTGATTTTTCTTTTCTTTTTTGGATAGACTACCATTATTAAATTTCTTGAAGTGTGATCAGCCTGTATTTTATAGGGACAGTTGATAGATCTCTGAACTATTTGGATATAAGTGTGAGATTTCAGGTTCTCAAGGCAGTAAGTAAGAAGATGACTGTGTTCTGGGTTGTTACACCATGTGTAATGGTAGAAGTTATATCAACGTTTCAGAGATGCTTGCTTACTCCTTTATTAGGGCACTGATGGAGGCAACAAGCATCTCAGAAACATCTGTTAATGTGTACTAGACTTCACAGTGCAACAACCCAGAAGAGAGTTATCTTTCGTTTGAATATATGCCTAAGGAAAATGTAGAACTGAAATGAATTGTTTTTGAAAATTACGGATTTAGATATATTGGAGTACTGATTTTCTGTTTCATTTCAGCTTGCTTATTGGCCTTACTGGAGATGCAAAGTTGATTCTTATCTGCACACAAACACTTCTTTTTGTGTCACTGTGGCATGAAGTTTCTATTCAGGATTTTGTTGTGCTAGATGGGGTTTCTGGTATGAATGGAACTAGTATTCTTCTTCTTACCCAGCCCATCGAGTCTGGAAAGTCTTACATACAACTAGCTTCATTGCCAGGTATCAGTAGAATTGTCTTATTTTGTTATCAGAGTAAAGCAGTGGTACACATCAATGATGTACTGTTCAGGTTTTCAGAGAGAAAATATATGTGTGTACATGTGCTTATACTTGTAGATGTATTGTGTGCATATGTGAAATGTTATTTGGGAAGATTAATAATATTTTTTAAGTTTTAGTATCTTAAGTATTACTTGAATATTTTAGAAGTGCAGAAAAAGTCCATTATAGTGAGTACAGCTTATAACAAATCCATTTTATAATTTTTTATGCATTGTCAGTGTAATAATTAAATTTAGGAATATTCTTCTCTTATAATGAGAGCCCTGTTTTATTATTTTCAATGTAATGAGCACTTTTGATCCCTTTTCACATTTGTGTAATATTTTTTGTGTTAAATGTTTCTTAATCTTTATTGACCATGTGACACTACTTACACCTGGCTGTGCCTGACTGTGCCATAATAGCGTACTGCTAAACAGTTAAACCCCATAGTTAAAGTCCAGCTGGTAACCCTTCAGTTTATTCATTTCAAGTGCTTGTATATTATACCTTTATTTTACAGCTTTTTGCAAGTAGTTCTGATCACAGATGTATGCAGTGTGTATTATTAGGTTGTTATTAATTTCAAGTTTACTTCTGCTGCTACTGCCATCACTTCTGCCACCTAAGAAATACCCAAGTTATGTTGGAAGTTTCCGCCTGTGGTTCTGAATTACGTTTCATTTATCTGAAAAGATATTGTATAGATGAAGGCTGTCCTAGATTATATTATTTTTTCAGTGTGTAATTGTTTTGTTTTTTTGAACAGAGTTGGAAATCAAATTCCAATTTTGTGTGTCTTCAGTGACATTCCTTGTGTCATTAACATCAACTACACAAGAATTATTATTTCTGGAAGGAGTTGGAAGTTCAAACTCTGAATCTGTACTTTCTCTTCATATCAGAAACATTGTGGAGAGTCTTCCAGAATACAGGTTAGTTCAGTTAGTTCAAACTATTTAATGGAAGGAAATTAAACTATGTCAGCTATACATATATTTTCTTTGTGTACACCATTTGTATAGTTAATAGAAGTGCTTTTCTAAGATGTTACCAGAGAAGACCTGGAATAGAACTAAGTACCACATTGAAAACTTTATTACAGAGCTGTTATGTGAGTAGGTAAACTATGAATGGAATCTTACCTAATCTTTTAGTGCATCAAACATAAGAGTGCATAAATATTTGTCACATTTAACCTACTTAAACATGCAGGGGATATGTGGTGGTCTTGGGGGTATAAAACACTTGAGTCTCATTAAGGGTTTTGAGTTTCATCCCCAGTCAGATTTGTGATCTATGAGTTTTTATGATTGCATTCTGAAGCGTTCACCTGTGCCAAATTTAAAACTTTGCTTGTACCATGCTTTGGAACTTATGGTGAATTGTAGGTCCCCTCTGTTGCTCATCTTCATAAACATCCTTTCACTGGGATAACAGAATCTGCCACATGGGTGCCTGCCATCATAAACTGATTCTAGACTTGCCTAGGATTAGCAGAGGTCAAGAAAGTATGCTGTATTAATGTTTTGAACCAGTAGCACTAGTTCTGAAACTCATCCTGCAAACAGACTAAGCCTGAGAGTTGTTTAGTTGAATGATAACCACTCAGTCTGAAATTAAGGTTTCTGGTATAGGCCCTGTGTTATTGTGGAAAATATGCTTTACATTATTATGCTATCTCCTTTTAGAGACTGTTTTAATAAATGACTTTCACTAACCTTTACAGTAGTGTTAAGAATTATTTAAGCATTTCACTTGTTTTGAATACAATTTCTTATTATTTCATGTGAAATAAAATTAATTTTACCCCAGAGAAAGACCATTGAGAGTTTATATACATGAAGATGGCTGTCTTCTGGGTTGATGGAGGCAGCAAGGACCTTTGCCACAGTGGCAAACGTCTAACAGACAAGGTGCTATAACCCAGAAGACCACCATCACCATGCTGACTGCCATGAGAATCTCAAATCCTACTTATACTGTACATGTTTTTGAGTGAAAGCATTATTTATTCTGGAGACAATGTTGCATTAATAGAGATAAATAAGAGAAACTACAGTTTGCTTCTTTTGTCTACACAATTTTCTAAAATTGGCAGATTGATATTTTGATTGGATGCATCTTACAATTTTTAAATTATATATTTTCTTTAATTTAGATTCCAGAGATTGTTGCAACGACATACATTTGATGATGCAGAGACATTTGCATGTAGGTTCAAGCTTAATGTTGAATTGGTATACAAAGAACGTGCCAAACATTACATGAAATTTCTTCATCCATGGTCTTTGTCTCGTGATAGTTCAGAAGAAATAGTAAATTTTAATAATTTTATTAGCATGATGAACAACATTAAAGACCTTGAGTTTATTTGCGAAGCCTGTATGAAAGTGCTTACTGTTGATCTGGCCAAAGTGCGGGAACTTCTGGATTATGCAAGTGACAGATTAAAGAAAACTGATGTGAGGGTGAGTAATCTGTTTAAATTACATATTCCAGTGTTTTTAAAAACATAGTTGTAAAAATTTAAGTAATATTTAAGCTGAAAGTGCAGTATTTTAGAGGCACTTAGTTACCGGATGCCTATATGAGGATAATGAAATTATTTATGTTTTTTGTTGACAAAAGTGCATAATAGTGGACATTTACCAGTTACTGGAAAAGATTCAGTGAATGCTGCTATGTTATAATGTTTTCATTTCCTTTCTTCTTCATTTTTGTAGAATTTAAACACAGCAAAGATATCATCTTTAGAGTCTGAGTTATGGAGCACATCAGTAAGACTGGACACATTTCAGCTTGTCTACCAGTCAGACCCAGAGAATATGAAGTGGTGTGAGTTTTCTCGTGCAGATCTTTTGTGCGTGTGCAAGCAACATTTACAGCAGGTGTGTTGTGGCACATATTAAATTAGTACAGTACAGAAATGCAGACTTCAGAATTTGTTTGCTGTCTCTTCTATTTATCCCTTCTCTTTTTTAAACAGTGAACTTTATAAATATTTTTAACTAACGTTTGGACAGGGGAAAGGCAACTGTTTATGAAAATAGAGGAGTACAAAGGTGAAGGTAAATCAGTTTAGAACTAATGAATTTGTGTCCTTTTCAGTTTTCATTCTTTAGGTTTGAAATCTTCATCGGTGTGACTTTCTTAAATTGGCTGTTTATGTTTCCAATAAAATGTAAATATAAGTAACAAGCTAATTTATGGGAAACTTATAATAAAGTTATATTTGGTAATGGATGACAGACTGAAGACTGCAGTTAAGTAATGAACACTGCTGCTTTGTATCTGGGAGGTCCCACATTCAAATGTTGGCCTGAAGGCCAGTTATCCTTATAGAGAATTTTCATGGTTTTCATCAGTCCATCAAGCATAGTACGTTAAAACAGGCCATGACCACTACCTTCCACATCCTGATCACCTTACTGTTCACTGCTATATAATCTGGTAGTTTGGTAATGCCTTTGTTTTTATTGCCAAACATTTTTAGGTTATTGTGTATTTTGTTTGAATGATTTGAAAGATATAAATTAGCAGGTTCATTATTTTTGTTATGTGAACTACTCATGGTATAGTTTTTCCAGTGTGTCCATCACATTATAGAAGGCTAACATCTGTTTAACTTGTTAGTACATAAGGAATTTAGAACTGGTTGCAATATACATATACTACAGTTTCTCAGGATGTTTGGAAGCATACTCTGCTTATTGTTTAGGACAGTAGTTATGAAGCAAACATTTTCTGCAGCATTGTTGTGATGCCCACTTTTCAGTTTCTATGTGGCTATTACAGAATGTGTAACTAAGTTCAAACATTGGAAGTATAAAATACCATTTACATATTGAAATTACTCTAGGGTTTGGAATGAAATTTGGTAACATCTTCAACTTACTCACTTCTGACTTGTATTATTATTGAGAGACAAAACAGTAAAATAGTTTGAGAATTATGATTTATATTCTTTGCATTTAAAAATGTACATACAAAAATAAATAATATTTAATTTATATGTATTTAGTAAAATGTTTAGTATGACATGTTTGTTATGTGATTTTTTGTCCTGTACAGGGTCAACTAAGTCAGGCTTCACTCATATGGGCCAGACACTGGAATAACTTCAAGTCTGTGCTATCAGAAGCCACAGTTATAGCTCTGCTGAATGCAATTCCTTCTGGTATGAAGGTCTCTGATTTGATTTCTTGGATTTATCAGTTCATTCCTTCGGTACTTTGTGTTACACCACAGTCAATGCAGCATGTTGTCAGCTGGACCATAAAGTCTATTAAGTATGTCTCCTGTCATTTAAAGTTCCTCTTGATTATTAATTAATTAATCACATATTAACATTTAATGCTTTTTAACAGTTGGAGATCACTGAATGTACTTTACTTTTGTGAATTAAAATCGGACATAATTAGGATGATCAAATCAAGGAGGATGAGATGTGTGTGACATGTGGCACAAGTGGGACACATGAGAAGTGCCTACAGGGGTTTGGTTGTAAGACTCTAAGGGATGGGACCACTTGGAAAACCTAGGCATAGTAGGGAGGATCATATTGAAATGAATTCAAAAGAAATATAGTGAAAGGGCTTGGACTGATTCATCAGGCCCAGGATAGGGACATTTGCAAACTTTTGTGAACATGATAATGAACCTTCAAATCCTGTAAAGGATGATCAAATCAAGGAGGATGAGATGTGTGTGACATGTGGCACAAGTGGGACACATGAGAAGTGCCTACAGGGGTTTGGTTGTAAGACTCTAAGGGATGGGACCACTTGGAAAACCTAGGCATAGTAGGGAGGATCATATTGAAATGAATTCAAAAGAAATATAGTGAAAGGGCTTGGACTGATTCATCAGGCCCAGGATAGGGACATTTGCAAACTTTTGTGAACATGATAATGAACCTTCAAATCCTGTAAAGGAATTTCTTGATAAACTGAGTGACTATTAGTTTGTGAGGAAAGACTGTTGCATGTAGTTGGATTAAGGATGTTTCAGGGGTTGTGTCTACTTCCATCTTCAGGTCGAGGAGTACCATCATACTGATTTTTATATTTCAGTAGACCTTTATTGTACTGCAGGTGTCGAGGGACAACTTTAACAGTCACCTTATAAACTGCCAGTATTATCAGTAAAACTGTCTTGGGAATATGATCTTATGCATGGTTTGTCTAGTTCCATGATGTAATGAGGTTCTACTGTATTTATACTGTTTGTGACCTTCTGAATCCTAATACAAGTATGCTACCCTTAGTGATCTATTTGTATAAAACTCTGTTGCATTTCTTATTTATGTAATGTAATGTTGAGTTATGTATAATTTTGAATGCTGGAAACTGTTTTGTGAGACAAGTGATGAGTGTTTGATCTTTCCAGGTCCTTGGAAGTTGAAAGAAGTAATTGGCTCAAGTTGGGGCTGGATTTTGCAGAGAAGGTACTTCAAAGTATAAACATGAAACCATATTCCCATTTAGATTTCTACCATCAGCAGTTATTGGTGACTAGCACACATTGCTTGGAGCTTATTGAAATGGCCAGTACATTAAGACAATTGCAACAGCTGAAAGAGAATCACAAGATCCATGTTGCCCTTGCAGACTTTATGCAGGTATGAGGTGTGGTATTTAACTGTGTTCATTGAGGTATTCAGAATTTGTTTTAGAAAGCATTACTTGTTTCAGAATATTTTGCTGTTATTGTGCATTGCACTGGGGAAAGTTGTGTTAGCTTTTAGTGTATGATATGGGTGTAGAAATAAAAAAAGTCAAGTTTATTTTTATTTTTTTAACTGTCACATCCTGCTTATTATGTTACAATACTTTTATTGTTGTAGAGTTATTAACAAACATAGTGTTTTGAAACTGATTTCCATGTATTCCACATGGTATTTAAATGTGTGTGAACTGTAAAATGCAAATGTGCTATGTCTGTAGAAGAATATTATATGAAACAGCATTTGCCATTATATTTGAAAACAAATGTGTTTTTCTTCTTTCTTTTAAACAGACTGTTGTCCATATCATGCCACAGTATCATATTTTAGCATCATTCTGTTACTCTTTGTATGTGGTTTTAAGCTTCTGTGAGAGTAGTGGGCTCTTGAATTTGTGTGAAAGTTTGATAAATTACTTTTGTTTAATTAAATATGTACTATCTTACATCTGGGGAGAAAGTAATTTACTTATGCATTACACAAATTCAGAATAACAAATGAATAGTACAGTGAAAACTATTCAGTTGTAAAGAGAGTTACAAAATATTATGATCTGATAAGTAGATTTATCATTATCCATTATGAGATTAATAAATTGTTTTGTGTCAGTTTGGCTGAATAAAGAATGAAGTCTTCTGTAGCAGAAAAATAATTTTATACTAATTTAAAATTGTCAGAAGAGACATCACTGAAAATGGATATTTGTAATTTAGAAATATTTTATATTTCTTACAGAGTGACAAGAGTGAAGTGGTTAGCATTTTACTGGGAAAAGTAGCCCCAGTTGACATCAAACCATTAATGATTCAGTTTCTCAGAAAGTTCATGTTGGATAATTCTTTGGTACCAGATATGGTACTGTCTGAGTGTATACATAGAATTCTCAGTCAGTCAGCAAGTTGGTGGTACTACTATGCAGAAGCACCCTGGGAAGATACTGTTGCTGCTGTCATACCTTGCATCAATGACCTTGGGGTATGAACATTATTAATATGATATTAGTTATGTATTGCTTCACCAAATAAGTCTTCCATGATGTGGAACACAAAATTGAAGACCTCACCATTTCACCTCTTTTTTTCTTCCTTCACCATGGTTGCCATTTTATGTCTTAACTGTTAACATTACCTAGAGTCCAGATGAATGCAATGTTAACTTGGCAGTGCTGTTCTGGAGGAAAGCATTGTACTGTTCAGTGCCCATAATGTCATGTTGCAAACTCTAATGAAACACAGAGAAAGTTATGTCAGCATATGATACATGTATCATCTGAAACTTTTACGGCGACTAAGTATAATGAATTCTCGAGCTACCAGCCTTATAATGTGGTTTAATGGAGAAAACACTAATGTTTCAAGAACTTTTTATCTTCTTCCTCAGCGACCCTGAGGATTGGTAGATGTCAACCTGAGATTCAATATCTGAGATGAGGTTTGCTTGGTTATCTTCGGTACTTGGGATGGATCTTGCAGTAGTTTGTTAAAAATAAAAGACTGATTTCATCCTGGTCCTTATAAATGTTTGTAATTATTTCACAGCCCTTTGCATGAATTCTTACATCTCTGAGCATAATATGCCTGAAATAACTGAATGTTATATATTTTTTTATTGCAGGTACGTGTGAAGTGTATCATATCAGTACTCAAAATGGCTCCTGTCCCTTGGAGTGCAACTGTAGTTGGTATTGCTAAACAAGGCCTGGAAGTGGATAATCCTTCGATTGGATTGCTTAGACATGAACAGAAGATGATGGATGTGAAAGTTGTTCAAAAGAAGTATGGTTTCACCAAATTCTTGGTACAAAATTGCAATGTAAGTACGCACATCGGTTCTACGCTGAAGCATAATCACAGATCACTGTATATTATAAGCAGTTTGTAGCAAGAAAAATTCAGTATGGTCTCCGAAACATTGGTGTACAACCAAATGACTACGTGCCATAACAACCCAAAAGACCACCATCTATACTAAATTCAGTGTTTGTAAGTCATTCTGCATTTTATGTTATTTGTTTATCCTTTATTTTATGGCACTGTCAGTAGCTTAGACTATACAGTATCAAATGATGTAAACAATTAGGAAGGAAATGGTTGTGCACTATTTTAATCCTTTTGCTGTACATTATTTTCTTACCACTTTCCTGAAATAATGCAGTTTTAAGGTATAAATATGAAAAATGTTCAATACTCTTTTCAAATTTAACCCCTTAAGTGGGCTAAGCACATATATGCACGGGTGGTTAACGCCCACCCAGTGGAGAGCACACATATAAGCGCGCTTCAGAAAAAAATACAGTTTCTTAGTGGGCTAAGCTCAGGTATACGCATTATTTCTGTCATGCCTCAATGGAGTGTTCTGCTATGTACCAAAATTTTTTTAACTCAGTGGTCTTGCCCTATGTAGCAGTATGTGCAGTCTTAAAGTGAATGTTTGGGGATGTTTTAGCACTGCTTTCAAGCAGGAAACCCCAAACAGTACCTTTTTTGGGGGTTATTAAGTTGAAATCAGTGAGTTTAGAGAGCAGTCAAGTGTTTTTATGTGGTGAAATTGTTAGTAAAATAGCTAAAAATTTAAACAACACGAAATTTTCTGTTTCCTTACCTAATAAATGTGTATTATCCATATTATATAAACAATTCATAATTATTTTTTATAAAATATAGAAGACCTACCTGGTATTGCAATGGTATAAATTTTCCCCACACTTAAGGGGTTAACATATTTTTTTGTATACTTTAAAAGCTTCAAACTAGGTAGCTGCACCATGGAGACCAAAAATTTGTTTTCATAGCTCAGTGAATGAAGTTGAATGTCACAGTGAAAGGATAAGATTATTTCTTGATGTGGACAAAAGCAGAGTGTTGCAATGTATGATAATGGATGGTTCTTTGACTTCACTCGAATATGTAATAGTGTTATGTAAAATTTAAATGTAATTAACTCCTAATTTATTTTTTAGCTATATGACTTAATGCACCAGATTCGGATGATCTTTAAACAAGGCCATGAGGATATGCTGCAGGATGCCTTAAAATATGCATCTCTAACTACAAAGTTATTAGAAGAGACTTACGTGATCTGTATTGAACATTATCTCGAAAAAGGCAAACAGAAGCAAGCATTGGAGTTATTAGATAGCCTGAAGACTGCTTTGATTGTTAAATGCTGCCAGAGAATAGTTTTCAGAGCCCAAAGTTACCTACAGAGCAGTTTGCATCACAGGGTTCGTATCTCATATATGGAGGTGTTGAGGTCCTTGGGTTCAAGACTAGAGAAGGCTGCTTGCATCATGGGTGATACGTTCCTCAATGATATTCCATTTCAGGAAGTTAGGAACATGCATTTCCTTCATTTGGAGTTTATGAAAAGATTGTCACTGAAAGATTATAGTTGTGTTCAGTCACGTTCTGAAGTATTAAGTGAATGTATAAGCAATATTTTGAGTGCAACAGATGATCTAACTATAATCTACTGCAAGGTTGGACGGTTAACGCATCTGTTGCAGTTATCTGTTGAAGAAGGAATGTTGGAAATAATTCATCAAGCCACTGGGAATGGAAATGTAATACTTGCCTGCAATGTTATGAGGTAAGATGTTTTTGGATTAGTCATTTGATTTAGTCATAACATGCCCCAGTGGTGACTTTGGGAACTTTGTGGTTTGCTTAATGTTGTACTTTGATGACAGCACTGCTTATCCTAGTCTCATTTTTAGTGCAGTCACTAACATTGTGTTGTGCGTTAATTTGTGGGATTGCAACCCACCACATTTTGACAAATGATCCGCTTATAGATCTGGAGAGAGAATTCATAGCTTGGACTCTTTCATCATGCAAATTTTTGTTCACATGAAATCCTAGAGAACAGAAGAGAATCCTGTAGAAAAATAAACACAAAAGATCTGATATTGTAAGATGTGTCCCTTAAAGTAGGAAGTATGAAAGGCTAAAGATCAGGGTTGTAGAACAACTTTCTGCCTGGAATATTGTATTATGTGACATGATTATGTTTGATGTTGTTAATATGAACTAAATCATGAAGGGGGTGATAATCATCTTCAGTGTTAGTAGTACTGATGCTGGTATTAGATTGGTCACCCTTACTGCTCTCTGTTTCTTTGCAGGAATCTACTGCACTTCAGTTCTCTTTCAAAATCCATAAACCAAAAACTATGTCTCGTGGTGTTTCACTTCTTACAGACAAGTTTCACTGCATCTGAAATTGATGCATGTGCACAGTTAGCACACAGCATTGCAAGTAAAGCATGTACACTGTGCAGTTTCGGTAAGTACATACAAGATTGTTTTGGAGTGTCATGTTGTGAAGTAAAGTTTATATGTTTTAATTTTCCATCTTTATACA
>NW_019059665.1:40159-85675 GCF_000696155.1 Zootermopsis nevadensis | reverse complement strand
ATTTATCTAAAATGTTATTATCCATCTAACATAACAATTTTACTTTATGTCTTGTATTTAGGTTACCATTTACTTTTCCATATTATTGCACTGTTGTTGAACACTATATAAAGTAAAGTAAAGTAAAGTTTGTCCCACTATACGCCATGTAGGCGTTTGGGGTGAGTGGAGGTATAGCTCCTCTCTTCCTTGACCTCGGCACTAGATGGGGGTGAGTGGTCAGCATCACGCCCCGGCCGGCTTTACCCCCGGGAAAGGACCCTGGTACCCATTGTAGAGGAGGCTGGGTGGGCCCCAGAGCCGGTCAGGACGCAGAGGCTAAAGGAAATATCCTCTGCCCCCGTCGGGGATCGAACCCCGGTCGTCCAGCCCGTAGCTAGTCACTATACTGAGTGAGCTATCCCGGCACTATATAGCTATTAAAAACATTAGACATATGTTACACCACTTTATACTTTGTTAAATATAAAAGTCTGACACAAAATTAGTTTGAAATTAAAGGTTAAATAACAGGTAAGAATGGTTGGTGTTAAATTCCAATCAAAATGAAAGCACCTTTGATTAGAACTGTGTGGCTTACCATTGTATAATGTTATGTATAATTTAAAGTGTTAAAGCATCCTCACGTAACTCTGAGTAGATTGAAGTTGTCACTATCATATTGGTATTTGGTTGAGAATGGTGGCAACTGACATGTTTGTTGACATATACTATTATGGGAATAAGGGGTTTAAATCCTATTCTAGAGGGTTGGTGGCCATACTTTAACTTAAGGTTTAAGCAGTATATGCTACTCCAGTGCATGGTCAGCTTGACCATATATAAGAAGCAATATATGATTGATGAAGGTTAATAAATCAATTAATTATTATTTGTTGCCTTTGTCCCCATGTTGCCAGATGACTTACCTTCATGGCTGGAACTCTTCCAGTGGATTCATACTGCATTATACATAACAGCTTCCTTTAATGAGCATGAAGATGTTTTTGAAGAAATGAAATCGAAGGCACAAGACAATCTGACCAGATGGAACTTCACACCTCTTTATAAGGATCCTGCCATCTTTTCTGATAGCAGCCAAGTTATGTTATTCCTAAAGGAATTGTTCTTATGCAGGCTATATCATAATGCACCTGGTCAGATGGATAATAGTAATATAACTGTATGTATCCAAGTAATTTTTATTGTGTTTTGTTGTTCTGAATTACTAATGTGCATGTATCTGTATAAACTTTTAAGCTATTATAACTGATTTAGTGTAGTTGAATTAACATTCTGAATTTGCTTGTTCTGTTAATTATTGTGCTTCTCAGTGTACTAAAATAATATTGGAGCATTATCACTGTTATACGATATAGGAGGTATTATTTTTGTGTCAGAGCTAGGTAATGAGTTTCTGAAATTGAGTGTTTTGGAGAGGGGGGATAAAATCCATTGGTAATATCTTATATAAAACTTTCTAAGCGGTCAATGCATTTTGTAATTTTTACACTGTCTGATCAAAAGTATCCGGACACTCCTCTGCAAACGTAAACTCGAGCCTAGATATCACTACGACCGCCACTGCTGCTATAAAAGGAGGCAGAGGGCTTGATGTTGTTCAGTGCTACGCGATACCGACAGAATGGGTGGAGCAAGGGAGCTCAGTGACTTCGAACGTGGTATGGTTATTGGTTGCCACATCAGTAAGCAAGCCGCTTTCAGTGGTGTAAAGAGCGCCGCCACTGGGCTGTGGACGACTGGAGACACGTGATTTGGAGTGATGAATCACGCTATACCATGTGGCAGTCCGATAGGAGGGTTTGGGTGTGGCAAATGCTAGGTGAACGCTACATGCCGGCCTGTATAGTGCCCACAGTGAAATTCGGCGGAGGTGGGGTGACAGTGTGAGGGTGATTTTCATGGAAGGGACTTGGTCCTCTCGTAATACTACGGAGCACGTTAAAGGCGAAAGGATATATGGACATTTTGACCAGCTGCGTGTTGTCTATGGTAGAACACCAGTTCGGAGATGATAACTGTGTGTTTCAGCATGACAATGCTCCCTGCCATAAAGCAGGGTCTGTTCGTGAGTGGTTTGTGGACAATAAGGTTCAGGAAATGGACTGGCCAGCCCAGAGCCCCGATCTCAATCCTATTGAACACCTCTGGGATGAACTAGAAAGGCGACTGCACGCCAGACCCCAACGACCCACAACACTAACTACGCTTGCTATAGCGTTGCAGGAAGAATGGTTGGCAATTCCCCCGGCGACGTTCCAACACCTGGTAGACAGTCTCCCCCGCAGAGTTAGAGCTGTAATAAATGCCAAGGGTGGTCCCACTACTGGGCAGTAAATCCAAGGGACACTTAGAGGACAGTTTCGCGTAGGTGTCCGGATACTTTTGATCAGGTAGTGTATACCCCAACAATGGCTGATATTCTAATGAAAGCAGGGATGTCTTCTCTGACATTTGTGTGTGCTGTTTGATATTGTTCCTACACATAACTTAGTAGTCTGTGATAGTGTACCATAATGAGTTATTGACTCAGTTTTATCCTTGCTGTCAGATAAAAGTCTTATAATTTACAGATGCCTTTATTTTATGATGAATTGTCAAGTTGGTTTTACCCTTGATATAAGATAAAAGTCTTCTAAGTTAATAGAACAAGATCTTTAATAAAGAGTTGGTACTTTTTATGTGAACCTTAAGATCTGAAGTTCCATTTTAATGTTATTCTCCCAGCTATGCGTAGGACTTTTAAATGATCTATTTCTATGATGTCTCCTTCCTGAACTTTTGTCTGCATTTCTTCCGACACATGCCACATATCTCATCTATATTTTTTTAATGACCCTAGTAAGATTAATTAATATATGAGGATAATTTCTGTTGATTGATTGAATAAGATGAAGATTGTTTAAAATTTGTAACTTAGTGTCTCATTTTCTTTCTACAAAAGTCACTGAATACTGTTTACATAAATTAACCATTTAAATATATTGTCTGTTATCTTCTCCTTTAATACTCTTTGCCAGGTCTTTAAATGATTACAGAATTTTTATCCATGTTGAATATATGTTATAGTGCAGGATGTGGACATGGTCCTCAGAATTAATCTTGTTGTAATGTTGTTTTATTACTAGGAATTGTGTGGACCATAGGATAGTGTTCTTCATTCTCTTGTGCATGGTAACTTTACAATTGTACTTACTTATGGGGTGGCATGAAAGTTTCTAATACAGAACTGAATTATAAATTAAGCAGCTCTTTGTTTACCAGCATAACTTTCATATTATTCTCTCCTGTTCACAGCTGCAACTTGAAGGACTTGCAAAACAGTTACAACAACAACATCATGATCTGGCATTAGTAAGACTGTGGTGTTCTTTAAATTCCTGGGCTCTGTCAATGCCAGATGATTCACAGTCATCCACGTTGCTGTCAGAAACTAAACGTGTTGCCTACGATTCCATATGTGCCCTTCTTTACAAAGTGATTATTGCACGACGATTTGATGTACAATTAGGCCTTGCGCTTTTATTTGTCCTTGGCATTGATGCTGCTAAGCAGTGGCTCCTTCATTCTTTGGAAACCTTCAAGCAAGATTTTCAAAAACTCAGTTCTGTATCCTGCTTGGGAGTGCTGTTCTGCAATTATTGCAAACTGGACAACAAGCCTTTTCATTTTATTCACACAAGATGCATATGGGCTAAAAGACTTGCTGAGTATGGAATACATTGTACTCAGATACTTACATCAAACACTGCACAGAACATGGAAATATTACAATCACTGATGAAGTTGAAACATGTGGATATTTTATTGATATTGGAATATTGCTCTGACTTTGAACTGGAGCGTCAGGAATGCTTACTGATGTATTTGGAAACTATTCTGATGACCTGGGAACCAGAATTTGAGATTGAGAAAACTGTAGATGGAGGAGAAGTGATGAATGTTCTGAACACAGACACTGAAGTTGCAAGGAGGTGCCAAGATATAATAAAATTAATTGAAAATAAGGAACGTCTGGTCAAGCATCTAACTTCGATATTTAAGCGTCTCAACTACTACAATTATGAGATTTATATATACATTATTAATCTTCTTGAACAACTCCTTCCATCCCATAATTTCATCAGCAAGAAATTTCTTCTCATGTTTCTGAGGAAATATAGAAGGGTTCAGGGACCTAAACAAGAAGAACGGGATAAATGGCTTCATTTCCCTCATTCACTTACCCTGCCAGAAATTTCACAGTGGCGCCTCCCATTTTTGCCATTGATTGGGTCTAAACCATTGCTTGTGTTGACACCAGAGTTAAACCTTAAGACCTACAAGCAATGGATTGAGTTGTCAGCTGGACTTGGCATTGATACAAATAATATATGTGTTGTTACAGTTCAACAGACAATTCAAGCCAGGACAACTTCTACTGATGAGTGGAGGATCAGTTCACAAGATGCTTTACTTTTGAATGAACTAGAGAAGTGTGTGGATAACATAAGTGACTTACAAACTGCAAGTGCATGTATGTACTTTGTAATGAATCGCATGCCCCCAGGTGCCGACCAGGTAGCTGCAGCAAGATTGTGTTACACATACACGCAAAAGTGGGTCAAGAACAATGGGGATGCCACTGCAAAAGAAAAGCTGAATGATGTGAAACATAAGTATTTATGCTTGGCAACAACTCATATATTGCATCAGTATGATTTGAACAAACCAAATTACTTGCAGCTTGTTCCCAAACCATTAAAGCTTATGTCAGCTCTGTACCAAGATTCCAGTATCATTGCCAGGGGTGACGGACACATTGTATGTTTTCCAGGTAAGTTATGCGATTTTGTATCAAGTATGTGATTAAAACATTTGGGAGGAAATGGAAATTCAGACAAAATATTGATATCTAATATACTTTTGTAGTTTGTCCAGGCTGGCATAGTTTAATGCATGAATAGTCATATTTCATCTGCTGAAGTTCATATTTTGATTAAATTTAATGTAAAATTAAAATAATCATGTGTACATTGATTTGTTACTGAAAATATCCTCTGCATTACCTGTACATTATGCAGCTTCAGATATACTTTAAAACTCTCACTAACTACAGGCTGTGTATTGTGATAGAATCTGTTAGGCCTAGGGCATAACACTTCCTTTTTACATGCTGTAATAGCTTTATGTGGAACTCCCATGTAACAAACATCCAGAGTTTGAGGTTTTATTGTAGTTTTATGGTAAATTTTTGTTTTTGGTGTGCAGACATAAATGGTGCTGTAGAAGATTTGGCATCTTTGCATGAAGAGAACTACATCAAATTCTGTCTAGATCAGCTTAACAAATGGCTACAACCAAAAGGTCTTCAGCCTGGTCTACTGGAAGACACGTGTGGCTTAACAAGACTACTCCAGAATAACAAAGAAACTGATGACAGTATTGAAGACGATCTTCTCAGGTATAAAAATTATAATTCCTCCTTGAAAAATGTTAATGTTTTCACAATTTTATGAAGGAAATGATGTGTGTTCATCATATGTATGTATTTTCTGTACCTGTGAAGCCTTTGTAATAATATGCAATTGAAAAGTTCACACTTCAGATGACTTGCCCATGTTCAGAGCAGTGTGATGACAGTACTGAAAGGATTTTTTATAAATTTATCTATCAGTGTTTGCACATATGTCAAAGTTTCTAGATTGTGTGTATAAAGTCAGAAGGTGAGTACTTTGAAGGTCAGTATGCACACTAATGGTAGGTAAGCTTTTTATAAGATGAGTGTTAGTAGGATTTCAGATCTTTACTGCAGCAAGTATGAAGATTGCTGTCTTCTGGGTTTTACCACCATGTAGCTTGGCACAAGTTTACTAACATTTCAGAGGTACTTGCTCCCTACATCATTGGGGCATTGTAGAACTTATACCAGGCTACATGGCACTACAACCCTGAAGGCAGCCATCTTCAGGTCGAGTCCTGTTTAATTGTCAAACCTTTTAGGATAACTTGTAAGGAACATCAGTCTCTGGATTTGATGAAATTTTTTTTTTAGTAGAATTAAAATTATCATTGCAGAACATTCAGTCAAGCAGTACTGCTACTGTACTAAAGACCTAAATCCACTTTCTTAAATATTTGCAAAACCTGAAAGTGTTACAGACAATATTTTAGCAAAATTGTGTATGATATTTCACTTGTAATAAGCCATGAAAAATTTGGTAGTATTTTGAGTATAAGAAGTTAAAAATGTTAAGTGAATGTGTTTACATAATTATTTTGATTTATTTTCTCAGAGCATGTTATATCTTGAAGTGTAGAGAGGGAAGCAGTCTTGTAAACTATGTGGTGAAGCTTGCATTTCAACTTGGCCTGGGTGAAGAATGTCCTGTGGCAGTTCAGTTGAGGGCTTTGAAGTGCCTGATGGCTGTATCTTGCACTGACATGCTGGAAGAGCTCACTGGTAGAAACATCATTGACATCAGGTAATGTTTTCTCATGCTACATTGTCAAACCCTTTCTGTTTTGAACAATATAATCACAGTTATGTTTAAGTGTAGGGTCAGGGGGCCTTGCTGCAGTTTAATACAAGTATGACAATCAAATGTTTGTTAAATTCAGATTTCATATGTTTTTATTCTTAGTTATTATGTTGTTTTTTCCCCTATAAACAGGAATCGTGTTTATTTCCAAGAGAAGATACAGTGGAATTCTTTATGTACACTTTCTTGTGGTTTGATGAAAAATGGTATAAATTGTGTGAAATGTAAAAATCATAAGCTCAGCAAGTAATATAGGTAAATTATTAAGCAATGTATGAAAACTTTTATGTTGTATTACAATGTAATTCCCAGAAATTAAAGTATATATAGTGTCAAAGCACAAGCTGAATTAAATTTTCCAAAGCTACGAAAGATTTACACATTGTACTGACGAATATGTCGACAGGAAGAGAGGTGGCAGATTTTAACATCCTTCACTGTGTTTCAAGAGGGAGTGATTGAAGGTATGTATTAGTCAACTCAATTCCTGTATCTGAATTACAGATATTGTAATACAGTTTTATTTTCAGGACTGTTAGGACTGCTCCTGGAAACACTGGTATCAGCGTGTTACAGAATGTCTATAATTGTATTGTAGCTATACACAATACTTAATTTGCAATATTTCAGACAAATGCTGAATAGTCTTCAGTATGCAAGTGAACTGGAGATGCTTGGATATAGCTATTCAGTGTCTAGTTTTGAATCATGCAACAAATTGGAGTTGGTTAAGGGAATATGGAGAACACAGAGCAACAATCCACAAGCCCTTATTGTTATTGCTCGCTTGTGTGTGGAGTTCAGCATTCAGCAGCACAACATTTGGACATTACTTCTTAAACAAATGACTAAATATTCCATGGTGAGTACACATTTTTAGTTGTAGGTCTGCAGACATTCATAAATTGTATCAGAATTGCTCATTGTTCCACAACACCTTTTGAATGGTTCCAGAGTAAGTTTGGTTGTACAAGTAGAACATGAAGTACACTGAGGATGGCTGAAGAGGCTGAAATATATTCCTAATGAAAGATAAAGAATGTGATAAGTGTGTGAATAATTTTGTTTTAAAACTAAAACCTGTGTAGTACAGTATTGATGCCACATGTCTTATGGAATGTTTATTTTCAGGTTCGTGAATTAGAAGTATTGATGCTACATGTGACAGACCTAGGCCACACTCTGAGTAGCAAAGAATATGTAGGAGCATGGGAATCAGTGCTTTTCACACCATTCCTGAAAGGTAGAGCAAAAGGCATTAGCATTTTGGTATACCAGCTGTGACATGTAAGCCAAATTTTGCTGACAAAAATCTGGTTGACATTTTACATCTGCTGCTGGAACACGGTGTATATTTTCATGAAGCTAGTTATGAATAATTTCATTAGCTGAAAGCATATAGATTTATCTGATAAGATATTTTTATATAAACATGGGATTGAAACATACATTAACACTCATTCTCTACACACACACACATATGTGTGTACACTCATGCAAACTCTCTCTTTTACCATTTAAAATTTGTTTTGTGAAGCACACTTTATTAAAATCATAATTGAAGGTAAACCTTAAATGAAGACAGTTTGAAAGGAGAGAGTTTAATTTGAATTATAAAAACTGAACTGTAAGTTCATGAAAAACTGAAATGTTGGAATATTTTATATGGATATAATAATACTATTTTCAATATTGGATGATGTTAATAAATAAAAGTCTGTGTATGTATATGTTAACCTGGGTAAGTGAAATGCTAAATTTATGTATATTAGTATGAAAAGTGCCCTGACCTTACATTCGGCCTGAGGCCTCGATACACCTTTATTTGTGCCCATATAGGTAGCCAATCACTCTGTGTGCATATTACATTACATTGTTCATCGATATTGAAGAAAGTTATAATTAAAATATGTAAAATTGCTGTGCTTGCACATTTGTGTATTTATCTGTGTTATGATATAGCCGGACAGGATATAGAGTTATACGAATTGTGTGAAATGGTGATTTTTTAGACAGTATGCTTAAGTAATGTCTTTTTCTCCCCCAGGATGTGTTTTAATGTGGTAGATATGTTCATGTTACTATTTCAGGTGAAAAAGAAGATGCATGCATTCACAGTTTAATACTGCTTCAGTCATGTCCAATTCTGCGCAGAATTAACTTGAATGTTATCATTGAACACAGCATACAACTGCACTGGCCCCATTTGGCAGCGGCACTTTTACCCTTATTGGAAAAGGATGCATTTTATCAACAGAAGGAGGTATGAAATGCTCCCTAATCTGCCATTTGTTCTCTTCAAATATTGTTCAAGACAGTTTTTGAACAGCTGAGTGACTGTTAGCTTCTCAAGAAGGATTCTGTTTTATGGAATTAGTGTATACAAAAAATATATATATATTTAATGCTTTGCAAATTAGACAACACAGTTTTAGTTTCATAAGTGAATAATGGCAAGCATTTCCTCCAATGTTTTTATTAACAATGTGAACATATACCAAAAATAACATTGTGTATTTTGAAATGACAAATCTGGGATCCCTGTGTTATATTTATGCAAATGTGGTTGTATTAACCATGCATATTTTGCTTCTTTCAGAAGATTGTCAGTGTGAGGGGTGCAGTGGAGCTCATCCAAAATCTACAGGAGCTTGCAAGTAAAGGTGTTCTAATAGCAGAAAAGGTGCGAATATTTGAAAAGTATAAAAAATTGTGTAAAATGTAATCTGGATAGCAGAGAAAGTGTAAAACACATATGAAAATAAGGGTTCCTGTGCGCTGATGACATGATATGTGATCAGCATTTAATTTTGTCAATTAGTAGATTCATAAGATGATAATGTTGCGTCATATTGTGATGATTATAATTTGTT
This sequence comes from Zootermopsis nevadensis, assembly GCF_000696155.1. The sequence goes on along the minus strand of NW_019059665.1, from coordinate 76,281 downwards.
AATTTTAACCGTCTAATCACAATAAAATATTTTATTAAATACTAAAATATTAAAATATTATTACACATTTAACATTTAATATTTAAAATATATGTTAAAATGATGCTCTTTCTATTGAAATTTTCGATTTAAAATTAGAGCATCACTTTTTCCACGACATGTTTCAGTTTTCAATGAACCATCTTCAGGTGTATAGTTGATATAAACTCAAATGTAGTATCTTAAATGCAATCCTTCGTCAGATGTCCATTAAATATCATAAAGTTATCTTCTTCCAGATCAATTGTACTTTATTATCACATTCAATATTGTTTCGTAGTTGTAAGTCGCGTATAGCGTGATCTTGTGTGGGTGAAATGTTTTGTAGTGGTTTTATATCGGTCAGATATGAAGAGAGGAGGAGGTCCGTCTGGAAGTAATGTTGTGTTGGAACATTACTTCCAGACGGACCTGTTAAATGATCACTGTGATTTAAGACTCGATGCCAGAAAACAAATCTTATTTAATCTTAAGTAGGTTTGTATTCTGAGGGTTTTCCATTAGTTGTAACCTATGTAAGCTTATGGTACATTTTGCCATGTCACTGATATTGAATAGAAAAATAAGGAAAGAGCTGTATTGATAGTTTGTCACAAATAGAATTATAAAGCTATAGGTTGTTTTAAAAACACTGTTATATGCCAATAATAAATTATATGGATAGGATTTAATAAATAAGTATAAATTGAAGTGGGGTGTTAGAATGCTAAAGTTAAGAGTATGGGTTAAAAATAAATACTATCTTTTACAGAACTCAAGGATTCATTATCATGTTTGCAAATCCCATCATATATAAATCACAACCTTGTTAGTATCTGGCCCATGCATTCTGATAGAGTGCTCCAGGGAATATAGCACCAATGCTAGACATGCTGTCACGTGTGTGGAGTAGTAAATTTGAACCATATGTTCCACCTCTGCATAATTTTTTCACACCTTTACACCATGTATTGGCAGTGAAATTTTTATGTTCAGTCATAATGAGATGGGCTTTGTTAACAAGCAAAATTTCAGGTGGGGTTTCAGCCTGGCAAACCAGACCATTCCTTTGTTTGTTAGTCTGCTGGTCATTTACATAACCAGCTACCAGTTTATGCAGTATACAAATGAACCATTAATTGAGCTGTAAGCACATATTAAGAATAAAAATATGTTCTTGGTTACTCATACACTTTTTTTCCTTCAGGCAATTGAAGTTCTGCAACCTGTGCAACCGGGCATTAACCATTGACTTCAGCAGATAACTAATTTATACCAGTACTACAAAATAATGTTCTTAAAGCAACATGTAACTTTGAGAAATGGCACCAAGAAGTTGCAATTCAAATTAAATCTAATATTTCATAGTTTCTTTTTGAGCATTATTCAAACTGAGGAGAAGAAAATTTATCCAAAAGTCTCATGGTCTATACTTTTCTGAATTGCTTGTGTCTAAACTTTCCGCAAGCTGTTGTTCTGGTAACACATCTGATTATTTTATACTAGTAGTGACTACATTTTCCTTCAACTTGCAAAGTAACACAGTTTTTAGGGTCGTTAGCAGTGTGTTATATGGCACTGTGATGCACAGTATTTTGGATCATGCTAAGGATTAATACTTTCATGTATGCATATTGGCAGAAATAGAAGCTGTGGTGGTATCAAATGTTGTGGTTTTCAGTATTTGTAATTGCTTCTGCTTTTTTAATATTACTGGAGTTTATTACTAAATAAAAACTATTAACACCTTTTAGTAATAATATTTATAACATTATGCAATATTTATTATATTTGCTATTATCTTAAATAGCAATCTAAACTTCATCCACTGCATATACCAAGTAGGATAGGAATAACAAGTCTTTCTGATAATGGAGTTTTGACAGTCAGCCATCCAATAATAATTTAAATTATTCGTCAGTGGCCATGTTCGTATAATTTGCAGTGGGTTTTTAAATAAAAATGCCAGTCAGGATAGAGTCCTGCTTCTTTGTAGCCAGCTGCATTTTGGAACTAAGGCATCAGTACCAGTATATGAGTATGTATAATACTGACCAGAGTAAGTGAAAAGAGCAAGGGAATTTCTAGCATATGCTGTAAAATTACAAGAGAACAGACATTTTGAAACATATATTAGGCTTGGTAATAGGAATTTTTAACAACATTGTTACAGGTGCTGGCAGAAATGCATGGCAGTGGATGAGAAATACTTAAAAGGCAGTGTGCTGTAAAAAGCTAAAATGAACAAAAGTGAAACTTTTTGACTTTACTACATACTTAAATGGACATTTATTTTGAAATTTGAAATATTTAAATAATCTCTTGAAGTAGGTTTTATTTGTATTTCTCTATGTATGCCAGGAAAAGTATTAAATAACAATACAGTAGCATTTTTAGTTTCTGGAACTTACACATATTGTTTAATTCAGCCAAAGTGCATATTATTCATTAATCCATTTTCTTGATGTCTTCTGATTACTTGTTATCAAGTCTGTTGAGAAATCCATTATCCCCTGCTACATACACCTGCCCTTTAGATCCAATGCAAATAGAATTGATACAAAAACCTACTTCACATGTGCTCACACACTCCAATGTGTCCAGGTTCCACTGTTTTATCTTCCCATCATAGCCACCACTGAATAAAGTAGAATCTTCAAAACCACATACAGCATTCAGAATCAGCTCATGTGCCTGTACATTTAAAGATGAAAAGAAATTCAGAAGGTTTCCAGTTCCAACAGAAACGCTGTTCATAATCATACCAATAAAGTAGGAACAACTGACATGCTAGTTGACTGGAAACCAACATGTCATTATCAAGTATTAACTGAAGAGAAGTTGGATGAAATTGGAGCTTGGCTTGTACAATCACTTCTTATGTCTCTTACATGCCTTAAAGAAGAAACTGGAACTATGGCCTTACAACATGAGAGTTGTGCATTCACTGCAGGATATGATTCAGTAGCCAGACTTATTTTCTGTAACTGGCATCTGGGGATATTTAAAAACTAAAGTCTGTCAAAGCAACAGAAATAATTTATTTTGAAGTGATCTGTACATCCAGAGAATAACTGCAAGTCAGAATTTGTTTAGAAGTAATGGGGAATGTTTCTGATCCAATGAGAAACATTTTTTGCATCTATTGTAATTCATTATTGCCACAGCCAACTGACTAGGAAAAAGTGGAAAGGCCCTTCTCTGCACTTCATATATACAGACACTGATGCACACAAACCAGCACAATTTAATATTTTTGAACTTAAGAAATGAGGTTGGTGTTTATAAAATATCTTAAAATACCCACCGATACAGAAACCTATTACATTACACCATTACCAATACACAGCACTATTGTCTTCCTTGATGATTTTTTTTAACTTGATGCCTTCAATTATTTGCACACATTATAGTGGAACTTATCTTTTTTGTTCTGATCTGTCACTAGAATTATAAATGTAAAATTGTGTCTTATACTCTCATATTTTGGTGATAATTTATGTGTAAAATTTTGGCATTTAAGGAGCTAAGGTAGCATACACTTAAAAATTAAAAAATACAATTGTATCTTTGTATGTATGTGTACTATAAGATTGAATGAATATGAGTTAAAGACCAACCTATGGAATTAAGTATGTAAACAATGTAAAATTGTTTTTAGATTTGGTATATTCACATGTTCATTTTTCATTAGTATTTAACATGGATACGCTGAAATCATATGAGTAAGAGAAGTGACATCATTTTGTTTCATTATTTATAGACCCACCTGTATCTGACCAAGTTTTTTGAAGTTGCTTGCTTTGCTGTTGTCATGAATGCAGATATTGTTGCCTGATCGAGTTGCAAAACATAACTTATTTCCAACAATACATAATGGGCTGCTTCCTTCCAGAGTAATTCGTGTTACATATCTTCCTCTGTCACCTATAAGAAATGAGCAAATAAACTGATACATACTACAAGATTAATTAACTTTGAGATATGTACATACAGCTGTAGTTTAATACACACTTAGCAGAATGAATCACTACTTAACTATTTGGTAAAAACAGAATGAATAGATCTTGATTAAGGCTGCTGCAAATTATAATTTGACAACAGTGTAAGAATCCTGTTCATTGCCATTTAATTTTCCACTCTGAATAATAGCCTTCTTCTTCTTCTTCTTATAGCGTTATAACCCTGTGTGGGTCTTAGCTTGTTTGATGAATTTTTTCCATTCTGTCCTATCATCCACAATTCTTCTCCATCCCCTTACTCCCATCGTCCTCACATCCTCCTCCACGTCGTCTATCCATCGTTTCCGTGGTCTCCCTCTCATCCTTCTTCCCATCGGTCTCCATTCCATCACTCTTCTAGTTATCATGTTTCCCTCCATTCTTGTATTATAATACTAGTAGGCAAGAAAGTCGTCCTTGATACTCGAACCATGGTTTCTATTCCGTCGCATGTCTATAGAAGTCTAGATCTTGAAAATCAGGTATCGCCTTATTACTTTGACTAGCTTACACGTACAACGCATGTGTCGGAGAAGTTGCCTAGACAACAAGGCGTTTCGTTGTTGGTTGCACTTCAGACTGTGGAGTTACTACATATGAATTGGAGGTTCTCTCGGCTGTGAAAATGTCGATGTTGGCCTTCTAGAAGACATGGATGATAAGTCGCTGACAGGAGGGTGATTCTCAAGGTTAGACGTTCACTGTAAACATGTTGAATGTCTGAATCTGAAATGAATAAATGATATTACATGATGGAGAACATTGCTTAACTAGGAACTCCGTGATCTTTAGTGTACTCAGGACACTCAGAGTTAGACTGGGCTGAACACGTGTTTGGATGTGACACACAATAGATGCAAGCAGAATTTTTGTTCGAAACTTCTAGAAGGCGGCCACTTGGAGCACCGAGACTGAGATGAAAGATTAACAGTAATATGGGGCCTAGAGAAACAGGTTGTGGGAACAGGCAGGTGGGCGGAGCTGCCTTAGCATCATGTCGAATATCGAGCTTTGGTACTGGTTTCGTTTAACCTTTACACCTACGTTCTGTTACGAGAGCGATGATTAGTTAGTTGTCATTTAGTGGTTAGTTAGTTAAATCTCTTGTTGCTTAGAAGGCTACAATGCTACTCTGCCTTGGTGATGAACCCTTAAATTGTTCATTTTTTTAACTTAACAAAGTATAAAGTATGGAAAGTTGTATGCCATATGAGATTTTAAATTCCCACACCGCTGAAAATTTAGGTTGTGATTCTGGTTGCCACACCGTATTGTCATGCGAGTAGTTACCTAAATTTCGGAGGAATATCCTTATCCTCAGGGTATAAGTTTACATATTTTCCAGATATGATATTAGTGATTTTATATACTTTATTGGACTCCATATTTGTCATTATGCAGATTTGTCTTATTTAACACCTTTTGAGCTAGAAATATGATACAGCGTCTGGTGGTATGGAAGCTGCAGTGGCCATTTTGAAAGTACTTTTCCAGCATTTCGCTGAGCATCTGAAGAAAAACCGCGTACAGCCTCAGATTGGGAAGTCTGAGGACTGAGAATCTAACCCCGGGTCTATCAGTAGTGCCAACTACCCGACGGCGGCGTTTGGCAAATTCTGTTGTCGGCAGAGCTGATTAGTAAGTAGTCAGTAATCTTATCTCTGAGTGACAGACATGGACCCTTCGTCTTGTTTGGTCTCAGTTTCAGCATCTCGTATGTGCTTGTGTCTGCAGGTACGACTACGAGGTGCTTCTGCAGAACTCGACGTTCTGCCTCGTGCCCCGAGGACGTCGCCTTGGCTCCTTCCGGTTTCTAGAGGCGCTGCAGGCGGGGTGTGTGCCGGTGCTGCTATCTAACGGCTGGGCCCTTCCCTTTGCCCAAGTCATCGAATGGAACAAAGCCGTTATTTGGGCCGACGAACGGCTTCTTTTGCAGGTGAGTTTAATTAAAAGTAAGGCGAAGGCCAACTCACCTCGTGTTTGCGTTCACACCTTTATTTCGCCCTTTACTTTTCTTTCTTTCTACTTTTATTTTCTTGTTTCTTTCAGATTAGGGCGTGCACCAGTTTTTGAAATTGATTTTTTCCCGTTATCGTGGTATTAATTTACTGCAGAAACAAAATACTCTTAGATGATTTTAAAAAGTTGAAAACTGCATACTAGTTTTGTCATTTTCTTCAGTATAATGCGATGGGTTAGTAAGCACTACAGTCCGCTGTGACTATGCAAGAGTCTGCGCAGGTCACGTCATGTTGTAACCTGCTCCTGCCAGTATGTCAGTTGTTGTTCGAGAGTTGATGTGCAAGAGTGTTCATTGTCGAACACTAGCTGATATCTAGCTCTTACTTAACTTCCCAGAATGAGCTAAGGGATACATTCCCAGGTATGGGTTGCGTGACTTTTTGATCACCGTGTAGATCTGTCGTTTCTGGGCGTAGAGTAAAAGCTGTCTCCCTCTGGAATTGTGCCACTTTTTGAAGCGTACTTACACACCACTCCACCCACTTTTCTTAGGCACGTCGGCTTAATAACACCGAGACTTCGATTCATCATTTCGCTGGAAGCTCTGAAACAGCGAAGTGGGGGTTGCGGGGTGAAGAGGTTTGTGGTTGGTGGTAGAGGACAATTTTGAGGGAAATTTGTGAGGTTAGGTTGGTCGGGTAAATGGGTTTGAGGGTTATAGAAAATCGATACAGGGCAATGTTATGCATGTATTGTGTGCACTTATCATTCTTTATGGCCAACGGATTTGTGTCTAAGCAAAACTAAATAGAGAACCTTCGGAGTTGGACGTGCTGCCTTCATATGTGCAGGCATTGTGATTGTGGTAGTTTCAAGTCTTCCCTGCTTGCTTTCTGTTGCCAAAACATTTCGGTACTACGAAGATGTGGTGAGTACAACCGAAATTAGATCCGACTGGAATCTAAGCGATTTCTAATGTAAAGTTTTTCGCATTGTTCATATACTTGAGATGTTTCTTCTTTAGCGCCAGAACCAAGACCGGGCAAAGCTTCTCGGTTCAGACAGACTGTCATATTCCCTTCCGGAGTTCCGTTATACCACAGCGCCTCTTCCTTTAGAAGGGGACCCAGAAAACAAGTCCAAATATTCATCCTCTATACGGGATTCGAACCCGTGATGTGAGTCTTGTGACTGCACACTGCGGCCAGTGATGCGGGCAAAGTGCCATGGACTCTTTGCTTGAAAGCATGCCAGGAGCTTAAGTTTCAATCAGGAAACTGTGTTTAAATCTGAATTTCCATTGTACGCCAAGCTCATCGCCACGAGGGAGCAGAGTAAACTTACAATACAGACTTGGTTTATCCGAAGGAAAAGTATCGTTAAATCTTAGGTTGGTGAAGTGAAGGATCGCTCTGTTTGAAATTGTAGGCAAAACTTTAAAATACTTTTTCTGACATACCCATGAATCTCTGATTGGTTGTTAGGTTTTGTTCTTTATAAACTTTCGCTGGCCTGTCCATGGACGTGGATCTAAATGAGGCTATTTATAGGTCACCGCGATTCAGAGAGCGTCACCAAACAGAAATTCGGTAATTAAAAATTTGTTAGATATGTTTGTGATTATTTAGAAACATAAAGTTAACTTTACTTAACCTAAAAATCGCTCACTGTCTATTGGTCTTCCTTGGTTGTTAAAACAACGTATTTTTAACCGTACAGGCGACTCGACATTCTGATACAAAATTTCAAGCACTATAAATGTGAATAGTGTCCTGAATATATACATTAGGTGCCTCAAATTCTGAGTCTCCGTTAGGAATCTCTGTCAGGGCTAATATTGTTTTATTGTTTGCGTTTACTGTACTTTCGTGTCAACTCTGGTAGGCACCTATTAGACGACGCTGAATATCGGCCCAGAAAACCACAAACACAATATATTCATTAATATTGCCTTCATTTTCATTGGCAATTTTGAACTGGTTTTTTCAGGTGCCCGACATCGTACGGTCAGTAAGTGCGACTTATCCTTGTTCCTAGCTAATGTTCGTCTTCGTGAGGACAGTCCGGCTTCATTCATCAAATTATTCTCAACTTTATTCTTTTTTACGATGCAAGGTTGTTAGCCTTGCGACCAACCCCCAACCTGGAGGACCAGGGTACCCGTCTTAGTCTGACCTCTCCCCCTCGACCAATCTGGCTAGGGAGGCCCTACCAGTAGCAATGCTACCGCCAGCATAGCTCTTGGGGTCACTGAGGTACTCAAGCCCCACCACCACGACAAGGTGCAGGTACCATTAAGTGGGGCTGAATAATAGCCATTCCCATAAATTCAAATGCTCAGCTCTGTAACCCATGAGAATTGGACACATGTTTATACAAAATTTTAAACTTAGAATTACTTAATTAACAGTCTTGTGCTGAAGTTTGGCCATATTTCCTTGGACTTCATGTGTATAAATTTATGTAATACATTCTTAAAACAGTTACTGTATGAACACAAGTATTGAGGCTTTTACAGTGATACAAAAGTAACATGCAACCTTCTGGGTTTTAATGAGTTCTTCTGAAAAAAAGATATTTCACAGGATCCTAGCAGTTGTTTATACTCATAAGATGGAAACAGAAGATTCCTCCAAGAGGTTGGGCATTTCTTTCAATACAATGAGATTCTGCAGAGGACTCCAAACTATATATGAACAAGAAAATGTTAATAAAAATACCCACCAGGCAAGAGCTCGTTGATGCACACATCCCTGTCTCTCACAGTATATATAAATTTGTCAGCAACTGAGAAATCACGTATTTCTTCCACCATATTAAATTGACAAATTAGTGTGTCATTTTCCCAAAAAGACAGCTGAAATTAAAATATTTTAACATACTTATTGGCATAATGAACTTTTTCTCCCATATTTTGCATCCAAAAACATTAGATCTAGTCATATAAAATTACAGACATTATGGGTGTAAATCTTTAGTCCAACATGACTGTGATAACCTTAACAGTTTTTACTCAAAACTCTTGATGTCTCACACACAGATTGAAACCACAATACAGCACTCCTTTGGGGGAGGGAGTTAGATTGTTGGGGTCAGTGGTATAAATTTCAACATTTCAAATTCAGGCAATTACAGAAAATTAACCTGCTACTGGCAGGAGCATTGATTTGGAAAGGGAAACATTACTGAGAATAGGCAGTAGCACTGTTTTGATGTTTGACAGGACTAGTGAACTCTTCCATAATGAAAGTGTTTTCTGCACATATTTCTCGCATAGATAACATGCTATATATCAACAATTTCTCCGTTCCATGGGGTAGACACATGAGACCAGTGCTGTATTGGAGTTATTCTCAGAAATAGGTGAGTGGGGATGGGGGGGGTTAAATCCAGAGAGCATGATCACAATCTCCCACATTTGTAGACAAGGTATGCCACATACTGGATCATAAAATTTAATACAGTATAACCTCTCTAAGTTGGACACTTGGGGTTCCACGAAAATGTGTCCAACTAACAGAGGTGTCCAAGATAGTGGGAAAGAGAAAAATCAGATTGTGGTCTACTTACACTAATTACTATAGGCTTACTTGAATTAAGAATTAATGACAATAGTATTTATAATAATCTTTTGAAGCCCATTCCCATGCATTGCACCAACCTCAATAACATTTTCTAAAGTTTATTCCACCAATTTTCGCTTCCCCATCGCAAAAAAGAAAAATGACATTTCTGTTAACACAGTCTGAACTCAACTGCAAGCGCAGTCTGTCTTCTGCAATACTGTAGTCCAGTTAAGGGTTCAGCAAAAGAATAGTTAAACACTTGTAATGCATTCCAATGATGGGTTCAATGTCCATAATATAATCCTCCAGAGAGGAGGCATTCATTAGTCAGAAATTCAAAATAACAAAATATGTAACTGAAAAGTTTCTCTGAAAAGCATCGAAGCTAAGTGCATGAACCTGTCCAACTTACAACAAAAGGGGGGTTCAAGTTCCAGGATAAAGGGGTGTCCAAGATACAGGGCATTGTGGACATGTAAAATTATAGGATATTCGCCGGTTCCAATCAAAAGTGTCCAATATAAAGGGGTGTCCAACTTGAGGGTTTTTACTGTAGTTGGTATTTAAAAATGCTTTTATTTTATTCACACCCAAATGAATCAGTTTGTACTTTGCAAAGCTTTCTGAAATTAGGTTGCATTTATCTATTTTAATAAAACAATATTTAATGTAACGTACAATGCCTTTGTCATTTCCTGAATATAGTCTTCCATCAATAACATAAAGACGTAAGATTTCTTCTTCAGATGACTGTAATAATGTTTTCATATGTTTCAGTGAGTCAATACTCCAAGCTTGAATTGTTCCATCATTGGAACAGGAATATAAGGTGTTCTTCATTGCAGCAATATGATAAATTGCTGATTCATGGGCTTGAAATTCAGTTTCCAGTTGAAGACTTGGATGCCATACCTAGTAACATTAAACAGCAGCAAATAAATGTTGAGTTTTCTGTTAACACATATTTTTATCTTTCAGCATACATACATTTAGACTTGATGTCAGTGGCATTTTACTAAGAATGGGTAGAATCAATAGGCTAGAAAAATAATCAGCTTGTGTATAGATATGTTGAACATAATAAAATAAAGGTTTAGAAAACAATTCTCATACATTTGCCAAATAAGACAGCCTGTATATTTCCATTTAAGTTCAGGATTCCTTGTTATTGCCAAGGAAAATTTCTGTGATGCTGCTTTCTACAAATTTCCCATTGGAAATGTGCCAATATATTTAAATATCTAAAGTAATTTTACTCTTCAGATTTTCTTTGGAACTGGCAATTAAAGAACATTTCAGATTGCACACTATTCATGTACAGCCTGTCATGATATGGGACGAAATCTTTCTGATTTGTGGGCCAAATTGAAGGGCTGCAGTTAAATGTAATCTATAGTAATTTCAACATGTGAAACCCATGAAAAATGTACTGTTACTAGTACTTAAAAATGTAAGTATATAGTGTACCTTATATTAGTTACATCTTATCGTATTTTATCAGTGTGTACTTTCATGTTTACTTGACACTTCTTGAGCTGATGTTCACAGACTTTTGATTTCTTACTGAAAATGCTGGTCCATAATCATTTAATCCAAATTAAGAGACATGAAGTTGGTGTGTGGTCTTGTGGGTTATGATGCTGAGTTCTTGTAGGTCTGGATAAATCTATCACCTCCATATTCTACCCAAAAGAATGCAATCCAAACTTTCACCACTGAACATTCATCTTCATACCTGTGTACTTGCAGGTGCTCTCTCCTATCTTGCCAAGCAGTTTTATTGTTTCTCCCTTTTCCTGTGTTGGTAATATGTTCAAGTGTAGTAACACTTAAAAAGTTTAGAAGAGTAAATCTCTTAACTAAAGTACTCATTCTACATAATAAATCAAAAATATTTTACCTTTATTTTCCCATCTACAGCAGCACTGTAGAGTTTTTCATTATGGAATATTAGTGCATAAATTTCACTTAAGTGTTTGTCTTGAGTATTTGCTGAAGCTGTTATTGTCAGAGGCATTATTTGTCCACTAAATGTCAACTGTTTACGCTACAATTATATTGCTGCACAGATGTTATAAAATCCCAGTGTGCTTAAAATAGATGGTTACTGGCAGAAAATCAAAGTGCATCCAATTTTGGAGGCATGTTCAGACTGCCAGTTATTCTTAATATGGCTTTATGGTCATATTTCAAATTATTAACTTCAGTGTCCATACAAAAGTAAAAACTTAGATGTGAGTAGCCTGACTAAAAAGGAAATTCTGAAGTGAAATTGAATCCTTGGTAACTATGGACAGGACTAGACCTAAACATTAGATACTATTAATGTTGAGAAATAAAGTATGGTATATTACTTGGAAATTGTTTTAATAATTATTATTGTCCTGCATTTGACTAAGACAGCCCGTCAGTAATTGAAGAAACGTACATCATATCGCATTGTGTATATGTTGGCATTTATCTATGTAGAGTACTGTACAGTGTTGATAAAAGTGGAATGTAAATAAATTCTATTCTAGTATCCAATTTCTTCAAAATTATGTCGGAAGGAGACATTTCGTGTCTACATAGAAATCTTTCGTCTTTAGGACTTGGCTGTGTTTCAGAGAATACTGACACTTTCTCTGGCTTATTAGATCAGCTGATAAAGGTAAAGGAATGTGCGATTAGGATGTACAAATCTTGTAAGAGAGACAAATCTTAGAATGATGAGAGAGTACACAGGAAAACCAAGGAATGTGGTCACGAGGAAATGCCGAAAGAAGGGCTGTTTTGATTACAGATAGCATTGAAAAATTAGGTTAGGTTGTTTTAAACCGAAACCATTAATTTTAAAATTAAAAGAAGGTTGATGAATATGTGCTTCACTGAAGAGGAGATTTGGGAGAGGGAGGTGTACGATATTGTAATTGGGTTTTTGTCAGGTTGCGCTAATTTAGTATATAATTATCAGCAGTTACAAATAAAAGACCATGGTCTTTCTTCAAATGCTGCATAATATTACTGTTTCCAACGTAAACGAACTGACAAAATTGCTTTAGAATCAAACTAAATAATGGGGAGTAATTTGAGAATATCTCAGTAAACAGTGGACGTGCAATAGATTTGTATCTTAAAGTGTAAGAAGTGTTGGCAATATATAATTATTGTTAAGACGGTAACCACGACTTTTCGGACTCGCTATTTTAGGTATAAATCGGAAATTTATAGATGCTTGGGGAGATTAGATAATCGCAGTCTTGTATGTTGTAATTTGCCACAGGTTAGAAAGGTCAGTTATGTTTGTAGAGATTTTCGGTTTTGAGTGACTTGTGTTGTTTCTTTCTGAGTATTTATAGTAAATGCCTTGTATTCATAGGAGGTCAGTTTATAAAAGCAGTGGACATAAACTGTCTTGTATCTGATTAACACAAAAGGAGTATATTGTTATTTATGAACACTGTAAAATGATACTGATTCTGAAGACTGCACTCATAAGACTACATCAGAGGTTTCTTCTGCTTCTGCTCCATACTTTCTGATACTACAGTACTGCTGTGACAAATTAGGTAAGACCAAATTTTACATCATATGTTAAATGTATTTTTATCTTTCAGATATTACTCGAAGAGAAGGGCAGCAAAAAGTTTACTTTAAAGTATAATGTGGCTATATTCATTGAGCTTGAATCAGCTGCCCTTATATTCAGTGCAGCAGATGTTGAACTCATATTTGCAACATTCAAAGTAAGTAGCTTGCAATTTTTAACCATATTTATATTTTCTTCTGTGACAGATTTGAGGTTGCTTACTTATATCACACCACAAGAATATTTTTGTATTAAAACACTTGAAAATAACATGTGGCCACCTTGTTGGTATTACTAATGATATGGAATTAATAAATTTTTAGGTGAAATGGACCTTTTGCCAAGTTAGCTACAGGCTTGCACTGCATGTCGACATGATATATACTGCAAGTTTTAGTTTCCTTCTGAAATAAGGAAAGTGTGCTATAAAATAGACCAGGGTGCATTTGTTAGTACATTCTCATACATATATACACAAATAACATTAATTTTTGTATGCAGCTTACCTGATATTTGAGATAGAAATATTTTTACTTCATTTGCTATATGTTCTGGTTTTTTATCAAGCCCATAGAGATAATTTCTGAGAGTGTTATGAAATTAGGCAAATATGTTGAATAAACAGTCATGAACAGCCAACAAGCGGTGGTCTTCTAACCTGGGTTTTTGGCAGGGGGCCAGCAACTTCTTACCCTAAGAAACAGTCATGTTAAAAAATGACACAAAGGGTCTTGGATTTGGATAGACTTTTTAAAAGTTGTTGTTAAAGTAATAGGGTATGGATTGGATTTGTCTGTCTTTGACAAGGTAATTCAGTTTGGGCTCTTTTAAATACAGTAATGAAAGCTTAGGTTCTGTAAAAGATGGAAAATTTCAGAACCATCTTAGTGATCATCAGTCATTATGGATTCTGCTCCGTGGAATTAGTCACTTCAATAGTTATGGCATCTGTCTGTTATTTACCTATGCATCCCCAGAAATTCTTTGTGAAACCTCAGGGTACTGCAGGACAGTTTGGGTATAATTACGCATATAGGACTTCATTGTACCTTACTGTAAGGCCTAGAATATTTCTAAACCAGTTTGCATACATAGTGTGTGTGTAATCTTTCATATGTACAAAACGGACATGCAAACGTGGGTTGAACATATGGGTCCCAAAAACACTTGCTTAAATAATTAACATTATAATATTATATATATATATATATATATAATAATAATATGTGTTTTGTACTTTTCAAGAATGTTTTCCAAGACTGCACAAAAGAAAATTACCCATTTCTTCAAGGCCAATGTCTTTTATCCATGACGTCTGTTTTAATGCAAGCATTTGAGAAGGTAAGTTGCACATACAGTCATCAGAATTAAAGTGTTTCTTGAGTAGCGGATTTACTATTGGCTTCTAGAGAATTATTATGCTCCATGGAGTTAGTTTTAGTTTTAAATGAGACATTCTTTAATATGTATTTATTTGTGAATGTGTATACATATTTTCATGTTATGCCTGTAGTAGGAACTCATGTCAGCAACTAGCAAATGATGAGTATGGTTATGTTTAGTAATGCGATTACTTAGCATATTTTTTTATAGTTTATGTTGAATCTCTTCATGTGTGCCTCATCTCATGCTGTAATGCTGTAACGCTTAATTCAGCACCAGGATATGTCTATATGGCATGGTGTATAACTAAGTGACAAATTTGCTTTTTTTATTTTGTCATTTTACAGGTGGTTGAAGAAGAAATAACAGTACTGTTTACAGAGCATGTTGAGTTCCTGTTTAGTTTGATAAAACAAACAAATAATGTGAACAACATTCATGTACGTTCCATTGCTGCTAGCTGCCTTAGTGAAATCGAACTCTTTTTTCCTGTAAGTGTTATAATTGTATTGTGCTCTCTCTGGAGTTGTAGTATTAGGAACATTGGTTTTACGGTCTGTGTTGTCTTCATACAGGTGATCTTAGGTGTGCACATGGGTTGTGTTTGTGTGAATTGCCATGTATGTTGAACATTTCTAAAACAGGAAATGTATAACATGGCCATGGATGTTATGAGTGATAAACCATGAGAGGCTTTAATTTGTTGTCTCTGAAGTCAGAATGGTGGGGTGAGTCAGTTAATCTGCACATGCAACTAAGTGGGTCTGTGGAACAGCTTTTACTGTGGTTGCAGATAGGATATTGATGCACCTCATGATACAGAAATAAATTTGTGGTTGTATGAAAGTGCAGGTTGTGGAAGCATGTATAATGGGAGTCACCTTTGTAAGGTTCTCAAATTTTCTCGTCTCATTTTATTCTGTTTACACATTTTCAGTTACACTTAAATGTGTGCCTTTGTGTATGTATGTATGTACAGTCCACAGATCAGGAGAAAATCCCTGCTAGGAATTCGATATACGCGCATGCGCAAGATTTCGCGGTGAGTGACGACCGATCCTAAAAGCATTTGTTCTACAACCACTGAACAAACAACAGACAACAGGCTTTCATGTGTTCTAATGGGTACAGCTTTAAGATTACCTCACAGCAGCACAGTGATTTAATCTAGAATATTATCGCAACTCCCGCAGAACCCATTAGAGGTGCACTCACTACACGCTACTCTTAACGGCTTGATGTTTTCAGTCTGTGTAGTAGCGTAAAACTCTGACGTATCGCACTTCCCACCAATAGCAGCCCTCTAGTCCAGCTGATAAGTAACATTCCCCCCGCACCGCACCAGAAACGACTTCCCCCAGCAGGGTTTTTCTCGTGATCTGTAGACAGTATGTATGCACATATTCTTTTTCATCTGTAAATTACTAAAGTTAATGAAATTATGTATATATATATGTATTTGAATTGCAATATTATTGTTGTTACTGATTTAAACATTTTCAATTTTATGTACTGTAGTCATTTGTCATTGATAACAATTATTGTAATGTGAAAGAATCTTTTTTTAAATATCTGGAAATTAATTTATGTAGGTTATCTTACATTCTGACTTATTGTAAATTAATTTCTCAAAAATGACCTCTGTTACCTTGTTAAATTTGATAAATAATGTATATAAGATATTTCAGTTGTTCATGGGTGACTTATTCATTCATGCTGAAACTACCCATTGCAGTTTCTAGATACAGACTACAGCATTCTGTCATGCTATAGTTATTGCAACTTTTGTGAATAATTTAATTTGTACTTTGCAGCAAATCCTAAAGGATTATGTTGACAGTTTGTATACAGCAGCAGTAGCAGAAACTTCAATAGCACATCAGTCTTACATGTCACTTCTGGCTCTAATTATCAATCATTCTTTTGCTGACAAAATAAAGGCATCTTCTCTGTAAGTAAATGGGAGAATTTTGTTATGATTTAATTACTAAATTTATATTCAATTTAGCAATTGTGTGATAAAATTTATTAATTTCAGAAGGGGCAAATATCTAATTGTTCAGCAGAAATACAGTTTTATCCCACAAGAAGTTGACACAGCCATCATGGGATATCCTGATTTAAAAGAGGTATTTTTAAATTATTATGTTTCACTTTGAAGATGTGAAATATAATTTTTTTTAGATTTGTTGAAGCCCCCCATAGTTTTGTTTGCAGATTTTTGGTTGATAACCATAAAATGTAAAAAGAAAGAAGGAGGGAGGGAGGAAGGAATATAAGCCATTTTAATTTTTAAAATTTGCTTGTTTTGAATTTTTGCAGAGGTTTAATTTCTTAGTATGTATCCTTTTACCACAGTTTGACTGTCATGCTATCAGAGTTTGAACCAGAAGTTTTCTTTTATGTAGATGCTGTCTTTCCTAGTAGACCAACTACCTCTATGTTCAACTGAAGGTGCATCTTGGATAGCTATACAGATTATTGACATGATGCTGCAGAGGCCAGATCTGCAAGCATCAGCCCAAGTTTTGAAACCATTGGTACTTCATTTTTCAAGCACATACAGCCCACTGGCTGCTCATGTTGTTTTTCTGCTTGAAGTAAGTTATAAATGGCCCAAAGTTATACATTGTATTGTATTGATATTTATGACTTATGCATCTTCGTGTTAACACATACAAGCTCTCTAGAGGTTTACATACCATGGGGATGCTTCTGGTTCCCCCCCCCCCCCCCCCCCCCACTGACAGAGTGTACAGAACTGCCCAGAATTTAATTCTGTGTCAGGAAGCAACCATTTACTGAAAGCATGGAAGCAAGGTTCCGTGAAATTGGATTTAAAAGAGACTTCATGACATATACACAGATAAATATTTCTTTATTCTGATATCCCACACATAAACTGCTAGACGTAGTATGAAATTTTGTTCTTTATATATATTTATACATGTAATAGATCTGGAATTATTTTAAAACAGTATGTTTCAGAACATGCCACTATATTCAGTAGTTAGTGGTTAATAAGAAACATTTACTTCAGCTGATTCAAACTCATGAAATTACCTATCAAAACTGTAATTTACTGGCCTGAGCTCAGTATTTTTTATATTGTAACGATACCTGTCTTTGTCTTATACATTAACAGACTCAAATCCATTTTAAGAGAATGTTATAATTATGTAGCTGCTTTAGTGATTGAAGTAATTATAAATTCACCCCATCTTCATAGATTATTCCTCAGAATCATGTTTGAATATATGCTTAAAATTGTTTTTGGTATCATGCCAGAGTCATTCTTTCAATGAGTTATTTTCAGTTTCTTCTTTAGCATTATATGTAAACCTGTTGCAGGCAAAATCTGTAATTTTGTAATTTAAAATAAAAAATGCAGGTGCAACTTTCCTTAGTAAATCAGTAGTTTGCAGAACCCTGTTTAAGAAAACATGAAATGGAACCATGGAATAAATGTAGTTCAGAAAACAAAATCACTGTCAAGGCATATCGCATAGTATCTTGTGTAATGCAGTTTGATTCATGTTCTGTTTCAGAAACATTTAGGACATTTGATTTTTCAAGAAAAGGACATGATCCAACTTCTACAGCAGCTGCTCCTAAATTCAAGCCATCCTTCTATGTCACCACCTGTACGTCTTCTCTTCTTGGATTGGCTGAGTGATCTTCTTATTAGGAGACCAGAGAAAATAAATAATATACAAAATATTTGTTTTTTCTTTCCTGGCAGCTTTGATGGACCAGAAACTCACCTTATTAAGCTGAAACTGTTAAGTTCTGTTTTAAAAATTGGGAAAGGTAATTTGTTTGTTTATGACGGAGTATAATGACTACATTTCTGTAACCATCTTGTTTCAAGCATGTTTTTATATTACTTTGGTTAATTTAGTTTGTTCCTTTATTAATTATGCAATTATATATCTTTATGAGTTTCCACAGTAACTGTCAATATTGTGACAAGGAAGATTGATGTCAATAATGTAATTTAAACCCTCTGTGGCCCTTTTTCAGAGTCCTCAGGTGTACTTCTACAGACATTAGCCAGCTTACAAAAACAGTTGAAATATAAATCATCTACCAAACTAAAATCAGCACTAGTGAAAGTATTGTACAGATTTTTATGTGACCATTGTACTTTGGTTATGTGTACTGAAGTACCAAGGTATGTTAATATAATGAATAGATTAAATAATCATATAGCAGTTGATTCAATATTTTTAAAATTAATACAGTTGTTGTAAATGTAAGGGTAGACAAAAACAGAACTTCTGGAAACAACTTATGATGCATGCAATCTTTTGAATTATTCTGTTTGCATAAAGCTGCCAGCAGGAACTATAAATGAACAATTGTAGAATTTAATGTTCTAATCTTGTATATTCTCTCCCCCCCATCTCTCCCAGTTCTTGGAAGATGTTGGACATAGCCACAAAATTTTGTGTCATCATTGTGTTTGGAAAGTTTGATTTTAAGTTATGAATGGTCAAATTAAGAATGTTTCATTTGGCAACATTGCAAGCAGATATGATGGCTGGCATAAACATAGTCAGATACAGTAAACATTTCTGAGTACTGTCAAGGCCATTTCTAGAAAGTAAAATGCAGAGGGGAGGACTGCCCCCCAACTTCCGATGTCCTACTTGAATGAAATGTTGGTTTGGGTGTTTCAGGATACTTGTGGACATAACTATGGAGGACATATCATTTACTCCATATGTATTGAATTTCACGCAGTGTGTGCAAGATAGTTTTCCCAAATTATCTGTTCCATCTTGTATTCTTACATCACTGGTAATGGAATTTACTCAACCTGAAAGCACAGCTACACTTGCTACATTCCACTTTGTTCTGGATATCTTCCTGATGGCAATTATGCAGAACATCTGTCAACCAAAGGTATGCACTAAAACACACTGGCTTTTCTTTTGTCCCTGGTCTTAGTAATGGAACCAATGTAATTCCACTTTAAAAACATTTCTGTAGAGTTGTTAATATGTGATAGCACACTGAAGATGGCTGTTTTCTGGGTTGTTGCACCATCTAGTCTGGTAGAAGTTTACTGATGTTTATCACCCTCATGATGGAGGCAGCAAGGACCTCTGAAATGTCAGGAAACTTATACCAGACTACACAGAGCAAAAACCCAGAAGATAGCCACTTTCAGACTCACTGACATGAATATCTCAAATCCTGAGGGTTCATTGTTGTTTTCTGTCAAATGATATTTTCAAAATGATTAAGAATACTGGAGGTGGTTGTTATGGGGGAAAATTGTTATGGCCAATCTTATCCTTGCATTCAGCTGAGGGTACAGAGGAAAACCATGAAAATCTTCAGTCATTTGCCAATCCCTGGCTGATATTAGGAACAATACCTCCCAAATGAGAGTATGACACTTTTCATGACCACTGTGTCAGCCAGCAGTTTGTTTAGTTTAATTTCTGTTGTGATCCCTTGGTATTTCAGTGAGTCATCAAAAGCTTTCATATGAGTAACATGCGTAAGTTGTATTCTTTATTATCTTTATGTTTTGCCCAGTATCATTGTGAATTGTTTTTATTTCAGGTAATATTAAATTACCTGATGAAATATGTTGTGTGTGAGGAGGTATGTGGGTTATTAAACTGGACAGTTGGTCACCAAATTCTGTCTTTGTGCTACAAGATGATGAGCAACTATGACACTGTTGAGTTTTTCTATGGTGAGTCTCAGATTAATCATTGCACTGTATAATCAGCAATTCTGGCATTTATGAATATATAGCATTGGCACCAAATTTTGAATTTTGCACAGTATGACATCAGGCCAATGGATATGGAACACCATGATTAATGTGTTTGGAATATATTTGTAATGTTTTGGGTTACATTTATCTGCTATTCTTTTTCTAGGTATGTTGGCTTTGGTTCTTTTTCCCAGATGTAAGAAACATTTTAAATTTTTGTTACAGAGCTGTGTGAAGTATTGAAAATGTTCATGGCTAATTGTGAAGATGTGGACCTTTTCGACAGAGCTCACATATACCATTCTCTTTTAGTCTCCTTGTCCAATAAAAAGGTTTGTATCTGTATACATAGAGTGTTCCATTTAAAATGCAATGATAACTACTACACTACTGAACCTCTTCATGTACAAAATGATAGAACAAATGACAGTCTTGAATTCTTGCAGTTGATGGACTATTTGAAATTGGTACAGCTGTAATTTCAGTTGCTTTGTCACTTGTCACATATAAACACTTCCTGTGTCCTGAAATTTTGTTGTAGGTTGGTGTACTATTTTAAGAATTCTGTACTGCAGCATTCTGATGTATATTATTCAGATATTTGATGTTTGTTCATTTGTCAATTTTTACACACACTTACTAGGTGTTTAACGAACTACATGTTTTGGACGCGATATAATATTTGTGTGTAAAAGTCACTCAATTAATTTTTCTTTTGTTAGCTGAAGGAAGTACTGGTGTCACCAAAACAAAGTATTATGGCAAGTGAAAATACTCTTCTTTCTACATCTTCCATCTGCAGACTGGATGAACCAATTCTGCAGCTAAAGAAAGAAAAAAGAGTCATATATTCAACAGAGCAGTGCATTCCTGAAAGGATTCTAGATGTTCCAGAAGGTACAAAAACTATTGATTCTATGCACTCTTGTACCATCTGCTAACATGAACACATACAATGTATGGGTGAAACACAGTATCACTTTTCTGCAGCTAAAATGAATTTATATCATAACACAAGTGCATACTTTATTTCATTTTTGACAATTTCCTGGAAAAAGAAACTGATTATTTAGTAATAGCTGTCAGTTATCAACAACTGGGGACAGCTATCCTGATCGAGATTTTCCGTATTTTTTAACAGTGTGTGCAGGCAAATGTTTGAATACTGCCATAAAATAGTGTGTGGCCACTTCCTCTGACAAACTTTCAGATATATGTTCATAATCATCCTACCATTAAATAGTCTCATTAATTGATAGAATATTTTTAAAGTGAGTGAATGAAGAAAATAAATACAGGTTATATAGATTTTAAATATGATTTGTTTTTAAACTTTGAATTGCTCAGGTCAAGGATTAATGACAAAGAGGGCTCTGCTAGTGACCATTTTTGTATGTGGAACTACACTTTAAATTAAACGTTTTTGGTCTCTTCTTAGGTAGGTGGCATTGATTTAAATCTCCACATATCCTAAACCTATATCTGTGGAAGTACTTTACTCTGATTCCTAATATTAATTAATAACTCTTCTGTTGATAATTATTAACATTCTTATTTACAGTTTTACATATTTGTTCTTATGTTAGCAGATATACTGCAGCTACACACAAGACAGTTATCATTTGTGGCTAAGAAACCTCTCATCATAAAAGGAAGACTAAACACCACATCCAAATTTGTTGTAAAGTTACAGCCAATTCAAGGTAAACAAAGAGCAAAGATTTACGATTATTGTTTACAAAGAATTGTTATATAAGGTGTACTATTGATGGCTGTCTTCTGGGTTGTTGTGCCATGTAGTATGGTAAGACTACATGGCACAACAACCCAGAAGACAGCCATCTTCAGACTCACAGCCACGAAAACCTCAAATCCTATATAATGTATACTAATTTGCATTAAGTGTCTTAAATTTCCTTTTGTCATACTTGCAAATGAGAGTACAATTTTGTATGTATGACATGCCAGGAGAAATTGTAATTGTAAACATGGATTCTGTTTGCAGAAAGCTTGTATAATGTCTGAATTTATTATCTATGAATGTAATAAACTGTTTTATATTATGCCAGTATCATTCTTATCAATAAATAAATATTTATTCAAGGTTATGGTGGTATAAAAGTTGCTAGTTATTTCTTATGTACTTTGTGGAAATATGTAATTTTATTTAGCTTTTGTTGCAGAATACTTCTGTACTGCCTAAACTGTTTACTTTTAAATGTGATTAACTGTTTAATATTACTCCACTATCCTTCTTATAAATTAATAAATAGGCATATAGATAACATGTATTCAAAGCTACAAAATGGTGCCGTAAAAATTGGAAATTATTTCTTGTGCATTTTACAGAAATTTTTAATTTTGTTTCAGCTCTGGCAATTTTCTTCAATGCTCCAGAATCTTGGGGTAGAATTGAACCAATTATGATTGGACATTACACAAAGAAGAATTCTGATGATTATTCTGAATTATCACATATTGTGGACATTGAATGTTTCCTTTGCAAGCCGTATCCTGCTATTATACAAGTCTGGTACATTTATCTTTGAAGTAACATTATTTTGTGTGTATGTGTTGTCATATTTCTTTCATCCTTAATGAGTGTTATTAAATTAGCAATTGGATGTGAAATATTCGAATGGACTGAGCTTATAAGCTTCACAGAGTTGTAATACACACACATGTGATGGTGATGATATACACAGTATATGTAAGTTTAAATTCATATATAGTCCGATATTAGTCCTGCGCTGTAGCTGCGCAGTCTGGGAGAAGAAATTTTCTCATGAGCTTTCGACCAGTGTGTGGCACCAGTGCCAACCCAGCATCGTGAGGAAATTGGGGATCTACAATGAGTAGCGTAATCCAATCATGAAAACTAGCAATGGCTGGGGGTTCGTCGTGCTGACCACACGTCATCCTGTATCTGGTTGGATGATTGTTCACCTCCGCTTAGGCATGTGAACGTGAGACCAGCAGTCAAGCTAGTTGGCTTAGGCTCTCTGGAGCTGTTACGCCACAGATTTAATTTTTAATTTTAATTTAATTTAATATAGTTTGATATTTATGTATACTTTGAGGTAACATTTGAAGATAGTTGAAAGCCAAAGCAGGTAGTGTTTTATGATATATAAATACAGTTGTGTTTATGTTCCTTCTGTTATAATTAATCTTGAATGCATGTTAATGTAGTGATAGTATTAAATTCTTTGTATGTAACTTACGTTGTATTTAAATTGTGGATTTAATTTAATTTCAGTGCTGAATTTAGCATTAAAAATGTGTGCTATGTGTGCAATCTGGAGCCATTAACGTTGGATTTACCACACTTTTTCCAGCCATTACCAGTTCATGGTAAGTGAAGATGTACTCAAACCAAATTTTCTCAGAAGTTGTCTTAAATAAACTAACATATCTTATGATTTGATAATGTACACACATACAACATTTCTGATTTTAAACTGATAGATTTATTATTACAAGAAAGCCCATATTCAGATTGACCCGAACTAGATCCCTTTTGATGGAATAAAGGCAAATTATTACTTTTCTTTGTTACAAATAAAAATTAGCACTTGTATTTGGTTATGCAAGCATTTCATTATGAGTGTACTACTGCCATGTTCTAAATTCGTGGTGAAATGCTCTCTTTATGTCAGTGACTACTAATAGTACTACTTTTCTGCTTTTGAATAAAGAATCAGGGTGTGAAACATGCCACCAACAATATGCAGTTTGAAATAAATGTGTAACTGAGTTTTTTATATATAGATGAATATATTTCTGCATCAACCATATGGAGAAGAGCTTTATTTTCCATTCTGTGGGATTCTTTGGAGGAGAAATCTGTTACAGCAGAAAATACAGCATTTACTTCTGTTTGTGTGCTGCAACAATCCAGGGAAGGTCTCAAAAGAAAACTGAGTGAAGAATTGGAGGATTGTATTGTTGAAGATTCTAAAGGTAATAAATCTTACTACACAGTATAAACTTCATTGTCAGTTTATAATTAACTAATTCATTTGTCACTGAATCCAGACTTTCAACACCACTAAGACCAACTTTAGCCATTGGACTTAGTTCTGAACATTTCAATCCTTCACTGTCTCACAGCTTGTTTCCCCAGTATCTTTTATATTATTATTTTCCTCAGTTTTACAAGTATATTCTTTCCATTGATTTTCCCCACAAGAAATTAGTATGCATTTCTTGTTTATTCCATCCAAGCTAGACATATTTATGATGGATTATCATTTTCAATATAATTTACAATAAAAAGAAACACTACATGTACAAAGCTGTACTATAACAGTTATAAATTTCAAACTTTCTATGTCCAAGTGTTGATCACATAAATTGTCTTATTTTTTATCTGATTGGAAATTAATAAAGTTCAAAATGTAACTTGACATTTGAATAACTGAAGTGGATAATTGTGAATAAAAGAGTAATTCTTGTTCATGTGCTCCCATCTGAGTCAGAACTCAACACAGTTCTAATACATTAAGTAAATATGCAGAGATTATTTTCAATTTATGTTTTTTTTATTTGTTTCAGGTTTTTTATTAATCTATTCAGATATTCTTCTATTTAAGAATAGTATTATTTCCATAAATTGGCATGCAGTATTTCTGTTATGCATTGTTTTCTCTATGAAACATTTCCTGGCCTCTGGTGACCTTAGGCAAATTAGAATCAATTTCTGAAGTGGTGGTACATGTGTAAAATTTTGTACCCCCAGTTACGAAGAGGTTATGAAGATGATGGTTGTCTTTTATTAGTACTGAATTTTGTAAATTGAGAATGCTAGCAGTTTTTTTGATACTTGCTTGTGAAATGAAAATGTTTCTACTCAATTTCTTCCTTTCTGGGTAAATATTGAGAGTATGGCCAACATTTTTACACAAATTCCAATCCCTGCAGGGCAGCTGTTAAAATCTCTCCATCCATTTGTCTGTCACTGCACATGTAACAACCGGAAAACAACTGGACAGATGAAGATTTCTGTCTTCTGGGTTGTTGCGTTGTGTAGTCTGGTCTATGTTAACCAACGTTTCAGAGGTCATACTGCCTCCGTCATCAGGGCCTTTTAGTCTTTGTGCCATCTCTGAGGTAAAAAATCATCCATGAACTTGTGTATATCTGTGTGTTTGTTTTTTGAAAATAGGAGATACCATGTCTTTCCTCTTTTTATTTTAGTTGCGCTATGAATAAAATTTGTCATGAAATGCTGTTTCTTCCAGATGAGGATACCATCCACATTGGAATTTACTTATCCCCAGCAAGTCATCTTCTTATGAAGTTCTTATTCAGAAATGGTAGCACTCTAGTTAGAATAGTCACTGATGATATTCATATTTTAGCTCATGTCAACAGCTACTTTAAGACATGGTAATAAGAGTGACATGAAAGTGGAATGGTGCTTACTTCTTTTGACTTCTAATTCAGTATGGCATTTGTTTGATATATTTCATAAATTTGTACAGTCTTATGTTAATATCCATAGAGAATTAGTTCTGTGCAGTACTATGCTGACAACAGAGCTGGGCCTAGAAATAATTAATTAAATGTTGAACTTATTGGTGTCATTATTAACCATCACCAAATTGCACGCTTCAAGGTCATGGAAGAACTTTGCCTCATTTACTGTGTGGTTCTAAGTCAACAGTACAGCATTGCTAGCTTTACTACACCATGAGTTTTTAGCAGTCTTCATTTGCCTAGCCTCGACTGTTCATGTTACAACATTCTACAGGTTGGATGTGTCCTTGAAGTGTGCGCTTTGGTTGTGGCTAAAAAGTTAGTTAATTGCCCATGTCATCATTGTTCATATATATGCCTACATAAGAATAACATATTAAATAAAATTGAGAGGCATAGATGATTATTAAGCTGTTTATTAATATAAACACACATCTATGTACTGTGATCACATGTTAAAAAACACTTAATTATTAAGTTCTGTATATACTGCTGTTATTCAATTTCAAAAATTATATAAAGTGTAGGATTTGAGGTTTTCATAGTGGTGAGTCTGAAGATTGCTGTCTTCTGGGTATTGTGCCGTGTACTCCGGTAGATTTCCACCAATGTTTCAGAGGGTTGGAGGCAGTATGACCTCTTCCATCATGTCTACTCACCTGTCTTATGTCTGGTGATCCACTTAACAGACCCCTAGGGGTCCTTATAAGGGCTGCTTTCTCTGACCTCTCTTGCTCTCATATCCTTCCCCCTCCTGCTGGCCAGGCTTTGGTATGCCCCCTACTCCTATTGGTTTTCAGGCCCTTGCCAATCCTCACCCCACTCCCCACTGGTCAGATCAAGGTTCTGTCTGGCTGTCAGTTTCCTGTATCTCAAACCGATTCCATGCACACTTACTCATTCCCCTGATGATGGAGGCAGCAAGAGCTGCCGGAACATTGGTAAACTTTTACCAGACTACACTGTGCTACAACCTAGAAGACGGCTATCTTCAGATTAATCGCTGTGAAAACCTCAAATTCCTGTTTCTTAAGATGTTCTTCTGTATCAAAAGTCAGGTGTGAGATAAATGGATAGCAGCTTTAATGTGTGTAATTTTCTCCTGACAGAGTAATGTTTGTGAATGATATGACAGTGTACTTCTCAAAATTGAGATCATTGCAAATCTTTACAGAGTGCAATGATAAGATGATACAGGACGATGAGGCTCTGATGTTGGAGGCAGCAAAGACCTCTGAAACATTGGTAAAGATTTATGAGACTACATGACGCTACAACCCAGCAGACAGCCATCTTTGGACTTACTGCCCAGAAAACCTCAAATCCTACATGATACTGGTTCATTTTTCTTTGTAATGTAAGCATTTTATAGTGCTATATCTGCAGGAGATAGAGTGTGGACTGGATTAATATGATTCAAGACTGGTAGTGAGTTTTATAGAACACTTGTATTAACCTTGAGATTCAACAAAAGCAGGGTATCTTTTTTAAGCTGAGGATTTTATTATCTACTCAAGAAGGACTGTATAGAACTAATTTAAAGGGATATAATCTAACCAAAGCATTGGAAGGGTAATGGGCCAGAAGGGTATATCGATAAAATGACTGATTTACAGGAAACTAAATTCTTACATTTAATTGGTTTTATGAAAATGCATAGTTTAGAGCAGCACCAGCATGACATACGCCTATTTTATGTTGTTAGACCAAATATCTTTGATTATGAAAATTCCGGCATTATGACCTCGACATATCTGTTTTGATCTTTCAAGTTGGTAGATTTTGATTTGTGTACTTTGGTAATGGAAAATAAATCACAATTTTACTGTCCAATATTGACGTCTACCATCTACAAGAATACAGTTAAACTAACTTTAGTAGGAAAGCAGTGTGTGTGTTATCGTTCTTCTGGGTGTACATTCAATGTATTGTGTACGCTTGGATAATGGCGACATCTAAGACTACTAATACGTATAACAGACAAAATTGGGAGGATGCTGTAAGTAAGCAGGGAACTATAATCAACTTTAAACATTTTGAATGCTATAATATAGAGCAGTAATTTAAAATTTATCTATATATTTCTGTGTCCTTTGAAATCTCGATTTCGGCGGCACGATTCTTAAATATGTAGGGGTCATGGCGGATATGAAATTGTTATAGTTCGGTATTCATCTTGAAAGAAAATATTATGCTTGTGGTTGATTCAATTTAGTTTAACAGTCCTTTGCATAACAATTATGTTTTTCATGTGGTAAAGGTAAAATAAACTTTTGTGGCAGATCAAGTAACTTTGCAAGGGCCTTTTTTTCAGATCACTATAGATTCATACCATTAACATTTTGCAGTTAAAATGCTTGCATTTTGTAATCACTTTTTTCACTATAAATGGAATCATTGTCACATCATAGTGCTTTTGTACCTTTTTCAGGAGTTCCCTATACTTTGCCAGACTTGTTTGGGTGACAATCCGTATATACGAATGGTAAGTCTTTGTGATATATAGTTTTCAGAAAAGCTGACATTTCACATGAATGTTGAAGGAGATCACCATAAATGTTGTAGGTGGCAGAAAATCCAATAGATAAAAATAATTCATAATACTGTAAACGTTATGTTTATTTGTTCTTACTAGGTTTAAGTAAGTAATCCTCCATATCTAAAGATACACACAGACTTTATTGAGACTTTATTAATGAGGTTCTTACATCAATGGACAGACTTATTTAGATATTAGGCTTGTTTCATCACTTGAATAATTTCAGTACATTGTCAGTATTATAATTTTATTCATACTGAAATTTGTATCAGGTTTAAAGTCAGTTGAGAACATGTTATATAAATGTTAAAACATAGCATAGTTGCTATTAATATTATTTTTGTTACTAAACAGTCAGGGACAAGTATATTGTTTAAAATGTAAGAAATACAGTAATAACATTTAAAAGTGAATTCAAGACATAATTAATAGAGTACAATTAAAAATACAGTGTTTTCTGTCTCAACTGGAGTATAGTCATACAAATAATTGGATTTATTATATTTAAGATTTTCTTTAACATTCTGTAAATATACTATGTGAATGATTATATCTTGAATTATTTCTTTGAAGCTCACTGAGCTAGAGTTATTGGTAAAAACATACCAGTACAACCAGGCCGTGCTGTAGCTCAGACAAATGCCTGCTTCTTACCATGGAGGCCCAGGTTCAAACCCAGAGTAGTCCATCTGGAATTTATAATGGATGAAGTGTCACTGGCTACATCATTTGTCCTGCATAAATCATAATTATACCAAAACTCCATTTCTATTACTACCCCAAAGGTTTGCAATAGGCCTGATCCCTCATCATGATTTGTGCTGGTCTTCAGTTGGTGGTTATCTCTCAACTGTACTTGCCTGAACTAAGAGTAATAAAAATTGTTTGATTTATTTAAAATGTTTTGTAACATTTAATAATTTCAGACAAAAGAGCGGTATGGAAAAGAGTGTAAGATTTGCTCCAGACCTTTCACTGTGTTTCGATGGTGCCCTGGCGCTCGAATGAGGTGCAAGAAATCAGAAGTGTGTCAGACATGTAGTCGGATGAAGAATGTGTGCCAAACATGTCTGTTAGATCTGGAATATGGACTTCCAATTCAAGTTCGAGATTCAGCTCTCCGTATTAAGGATGACCTACCACGTTCAGATGTTAACAAAGAATATTATATTCAAAATATGGACAAGGAGGTACAGTAACTATTAGGATTGGGCTTTTAAACTTCTCTGCCATGTAGTTGATGACTTATTTTTGTTTTCAAACCATAACTAAAAATAATAAAAAATTATATTTTTTCCCTCTTGTTTGGCAGCTTGGCAAGATAGATGCCACTACCCCAGCAGGTGCAATTGGAAAGTCTCAAGCTGCCAGTGACTTATTGATGAAAGTGGCTAGGACAAGTCCTTACTACAAAAGGAATCGACCACACATTTGCTCTTTCTGGGTGAAAGGTGAATGTAAGCGAGGAGAAGAGTGTCCATATCGTCATGAAAAACCAACAGACCCAGATGATCCTCTAGCTGATCAAAATATTAAAGATAGGTAAGTGCTTAAAGATGCAACAGATGGATAGAATGTGATTAGTGTACCAGCCGAGCATTCTAAAAATGCCCCAGGTTTGATCCAGTTAGGGGAAGCCATGGCTGGCTGGGAATTCTTCACTCAGTCACTTCTACACAGATGATGGACAGTGATGAAGAGGGCTCCAGGGTTTTGATGGGCCCTAGCCCACATATCAAGGATGGACAGTATTAAGGGGATCTCAGGGTCTTGCCTGGACCTGACATGCATATCCAGGGCAGGCAGTAATAACCAGAATTTGACTTTTCACCTTTGCGAATGGCCAGGGAATCCTCTAGCTGAGGTTAATGTAATCACCTAATATTAGAAAGCTTCAATCCAGATAATTGAAATTGACCTGTAATGTTTGCAGATGGAAAGTATAATGTGAGAGTTGTCTAACGTCAGTGATCTTTGTGTGGATGTGATATCAAATAGTTTGTATTTGCTGACTGAGATTTTATATTTCAACCCTCATAGGTAAATTCATGATATTGCCATCTGCGCTGATTGTTTTGAATTCACCATGTGTAATAATCTTCTCATTTCAGTCTACTATACGTAGCATTTGTGGTACTTATTGTTATATATGGAGTTAATAAAACATACATAATGTGAAGTACAGTGGCATTTGAAATCATAGTAAAATGTGTGTTTGTAATTACCAGATATTTTTAATAATGAGAATTTAAGAATGTGAATGCATTTCAGCTTTAAGTGTAATCCACTGTCATAGAAGTGCTTTATACATTTTTATTTTTATCAGTGACATTGTTTGAGTTATTTTTAATTATGACTTCCTTTAAATTTAGAATTGAGTTCAGAAAATGTAAATTGGTCTTTTTGTAGGTACTATGGTATCAATGATCCTGTGGCTGAGAAACTTATGCGTCGAGCTTCTGCAATGCCAAAGCTTGAACCACCAGAAGACAAGAGTATAACTACACTTTATGTTTGGAACCTTGGTGATAAACTAACTGAAAAAGAGCTCAGATAAGGCATTATCTATTTATTGTGAACAGTCTGGTCTCTAATTTGCCAGGGATAGAATTTTTATGGTTTCGTAATTGAGTTACATTTGTATGAACATTGTCTTATTGTTTACAAAAAAAATTTGCCACTACTCAGATTGAACAAATGGAGTAGGTGATGCTTTTTAAGTACAGCTGTTGTTAAATTAATGAAAAATGGTAATTGAAAAAGTTTATTGTTGTTCAACCTCCACTCTTCTTTAATTGTAATAATAATAGATTTTAAATTTTTGTTTGTTTTTTATGCTTAATTGCCAGTAGGACATACCACTGCATACTGCCAAATACATCCTTCTGAATTTTTTTTATTTGTATTCAGATATCTAATGAGCAAGTAATTATAAAAAATGAGAATGTGTTTATTACAAATTTATGATGAAGTTAAATTATTAATACCTTCACACCACTGTTTACCTAAATAACCAAAGAAATGAATGTTGACATTTAAATTATTAAGGGAAGGTGCAGTTGAGTTATTCCAATATCTAAGCACATAACAAAGGCAAAAAATAGTCATGGAAGTTCAGCTCCAATCATTCTGCACCTATCACTAAATGGAGAAAAGCCTTCAACTTAATATTGTTTTCCCTTTATGTTTGGGGAAGGGGCTACCAGTATAATTGGATAACAGGCTAGGTTCTTCCCATATTCTTTCTGGGCATGATGATATGATGTTGATCCTTCTGCAAGTCAGATCCTTTACACTTGCTGAACTTTTAGATTATTGAGTATTTCCACCAATTAAGCTATACCTAGTGGCTAATTGAAATTAATTAACTAGCAACAGAATGGTGTTTGCTTTATTTACAGGGATCATTTTTATCAGTATGGTGAGATAAGGTCAATCACATTAGTTGCTCGACAACAGTGTGCATTTATCCAGTTCACTTTAAGAACAGCAGCAGAGCAAGCATCTGAGCGTACATTCAACAAATTAATCCTTGGCGGGCGGCGATTGACAATCAAATGGGGTCGCTCTCAAGCCCGACAAGGTACTTCAGCTGCTCGTGGGGATGGAGTTGATGCAATAATGGAAGAACTAGAACCAGTGCCAGGTCTCCCTGGTACTTTGCCTCTTCCTCCAACTGAATTACAGAACAACTTTTTCAACCTAGCAGAAACAGATGATAACTCTATCCCACCAGTGCAGACCAACATTCCACCTCCCACAATGCCACCACCAATGCCTCCTCCCATTCTGATTCCACCTCCCATGCCCCGCCCTCCACCTGGCATTCGCCCACCAGGTCCACCCCCTTTCTTTTTTCCTCCTCATATGCGTCCACCTATGCGACCTCCTCCAGGAATTAGACCTCCTTTTAATATATCTCAGCCTCCATTATTTCCACCTGGAACTGCTCCAGCTATTCCACAGCTTCCTCCCAATCCAGCACCTCTGGTACCACCAGGAACTCTTACTACTCCTGCATTGAAACAAGGTGCCATTCATTATCCTTCACAGGATCCATCTAGACTGGGAGCTGCTCAGGGCTTGGCAAAGAATAAAGTTTGGACAGGAGAAGATTAGAGAAACTGTGTTCACAATTTGAAACAAACAAAAGGGATTTTCTTTGATGGAGATGTTGGTAGCAAGCACCTATTCTCCATGAATTATGTTATTTCTTTCATTCTATGCATACATTACAGTATCAAATCCTAACTGCTTTGCAGGATAATGTTTTCCTGTAAATGAGATTTATATACTGCACAGTGACTGTTAATAGAAAGACAGAGGAATTTATTTGAGATTAACAAAATGACCATTGACATTAAGAATACCAAAGAAGTGGAGAAGTCATGTTCACTGGATGCCAGTCTCTAGATAATGAAGAACAGTTTGTAAGTACAGACCTCGAGGAAAGTGGGATTTCGGAAGACCACAAATGAGATGGTTTCAACAGTCTGTATAAACATGGAATGGATGTAATGAACCTAACCTTGTAAGGAAGATGAAGAAAGACAGAGTGATAAATTTCAAACCAAGAGGCTCATCATGCGCGAACAGAGGAATATCCATCATTATAAAAAGCATTGAACATGTTTGTTGTCCAATTTTCAGGATTCTGAAGGGCTGGTATTTGTAACATGTCACCAAACAAATTTTTTACAATTCATACCAAAATATTTTGCACTGGTTGTTTTCCTTGCATTACCCCAAAACTTACCATGCTTTAAGTTGTATATTTTACCAAAATTTTGAAACACTTATTTGATTGGTGCAAGTGGTATTCCCAATTTACAAAGTCATATGGCTGTCTTGGTATTTTTGAATTTTTGAGTTAAATGACAAACTAGATTTTAATGGTATGTTGTTTGTACTGTATTTTTGTATGTTGATGTTTGTAGTTCAGTTGAAGCACCTGGACAAGCTTATAGAATCAGATCATTAATAGGTTTCTTAAGAAGGTTCTCTGTTCCTTCAGAATGGTGAAAACATTTATCAGTAGTCACACAGTGTATTTAATGGTTGAGAATTTCAGATAAATTTCCTTGTAAATGAATTCATTTACTTGTAATCTTACCTAGTCTGATAATTTATTTAGTAGAACACTTAATGTCTCAATTGATAGTTAACTGTTATATACTTGGCCTATAAGCAATCCCTCCATGCACTTACTTTATAGTGCCTTAAAGTATGCAGTGACTGCTTTTTTCCATATCCTTCTTCATTTGTATGAGAAAGTATAGTTAAATAAACTGAGAAACAATCATTCAGTGGTATAAGCCATAGAGGTCAGAAATGATAAAGGAACTTTGGTCTCATTTAAAGTGTGGTAAAGGCATAAAACACTATAAATACAGCCTTGTCCTACAGTTGACATCCTACTGAGAAATGAAACAGTATAGTATAACCATAGTTAAAAATGGGACTTGAGGTTTTCATAGTAGTGAAATTTGGATAATTGTGTTCTCAGTTTTGAACTTGTGTAGACTTGTGGTTAAAAATGTACAAGACATCAGTTGACATTGAAAATTTATATACATATGTGCAGTGAAAGTGTAATTCTTTAAAATTAATTTTTCTTACAATTAGTATTAATTATGAATCTGTAAACATCTGTGAATTTATAGGTTGAAGATAACATAGTATGTCTATTACATGGTGTATGTATAGATGGAAAGAAATATATATTAACACATAGGTGCAAATATCAGTAGACACTTATAAAGCTTAAAATATTCTCCTTCAGGTAGTATTTAGATACATAAGTATCACCACCAAAAGAACATGTATCTTAAAAAATATAATAAAATGATGAATTCAAGATATATATATATGGTATATGACTGCTTCACTTTTTTCTGAGCTCTTTAGGTCTTTACCACCCCTATATGAAGGGTGGGTTTTGCAGATTTGATCATGATGAATTAAATTTATGCGGTTTTTACTGTCTCTTGCTTTGCCTAACTTGCAACATTGCTTAAACAAAATTTGTCATTCTTAGATTGCTGTAATAGTAATTAACCCTTTAAAGTTGTGTGTCATCTTAAAAAATATTAAACATTAAGTCCATGCATCAAATAATGCACACTTGTCCAGTTCAAGGATCAGTTGGTTAATGTTGTTTATGGAAATAAGTGCTGTCTAATCAGAAAATCATAAAAACAAAAATACACTCTTGGGTAAAATGTGGAATTATCAATAGTTGAAGCACTGGGCTTTAGGGATTAAACCTGGATTTAAAGTGATGATAATGTTCAAAATAAATACCACTTTGCTGTATTAGTGAGAAAGTATGTATCATGGCAAAGAATTTAACATAATATTAATGCAGCATTATTAACAAGGAAGTCCACTTGCATTTTTTCATCTGTTGTGACTAAAAAACAACCTGTATGATGTCACAGACGAGGAGCTAATGTTGGTGTTCATTGTAAATCACCATGGCACTAGCACAGAAGAAAAGCGTTACAGATCAGACACCAGTGACCACTGTGGCACAAGGTGAAGGTTCTGGGTGACTTGGCAGTGAACATGTTAAGATATATTTTACACTTGTCCTCAGATCTATTTATAGGTGTTTTGAGTGATCTCTTCCTTGTAAACACTCCAACCAAAACCGTGTTTGTATTTCTCAGTTCCTATAAATTTACCAAGTCAATTCAGTTTTGGGATTTATACGCACTGCTCATTTATTATAATTAAAATGGCTTGTACCAGAAGAAATATTTGGTTACCAATGTCAATAGTGGGGGCACTGATTGTAAGTGATAATTTGTCGGTAGCTACATGCATAGGTTATAACACAGACAACACCTGTGACTACCCACAAAACTACATGAATAATTGAAGTATCGACTGTGATGGTGTATCGACCTCGTGGTAATTCGTGCGACCCATCGTAAATTATGTGATCATCAAAGCCATCTGTTGACTAATTATTGACGTACACTTAAAAACAATAATCTCTGGAACATGGCGTTGAATTTGTTTATGTGCATTTCGTAGGTTTTAGTTGTATGTTTTTAGAAATAACTGTGTTGCGTTCTAGTATTCCCGTTATGCTCTTGTAGCCAAAGATTGCTATAATTTGGTTTCGTTGGCTGCGAATTGCTATCAAAAGTAAACGTGTGTTGGTGGAATTCCTCACATTTTTTTTTAGGAATTGTTGATTTGTAATTTTCGTAGCACAACGTATTCCAAAGCATTTCGGAATATGTGTTGAATATACCGCGTATTGTTTGTAGTTGGAGCTATAAATAACCTACTTCAGAGGAAAGTTGGGTATTGCCGTTTACGTTAAGTTCACTTTTATTTTCATGCAGAGTGAAGAGGACCTAGTAAGATGATATATATTTCAACAATGGCACATCATGTAACTTAATTGCTGCAATGGATATTGAATGTGGGAGTTTTACATTCGTTTCCAATTTTGATTCAGGCAATTTGGCCCGTGTTGAGTTGGTCCCTAGGAAACAGAATGGTAAGATGTTTTACATAATGTGATTAATGTGCAAGGTGCAATTGATGTCCGAAAGCTGTTTTTTATATATCAGTGCTTCATTCTGGTTAGACTGGATGAATAAGTTTTAGAATTAGAATTGATTGGTCCCACCTGCTGTAACAATTAGTAACTCTGCACTTTGTATTTATGTGTTTTGTATGATTTTCACTGTAAAGAGGAATTATTTTTTTAAACAGCATTGATTAGTTGATCTTTGTAATGGTAAATAGTTGTTTTCTTTGTAGTATGGACTGCATTCTTAACTATTGCTCAGGCAAATTTTGGCTTACTGAGTTAATAAACTATTTGTCCATTTTTTCTTTTCAGCAA
>NW_019059665.1:17706-37213 GCF_000696155.1 Zootermopsis nevadensis | reverse complement strand
GTTCGGCAGTAATAGTATTTCCATTCTTCCTGTTATTGTCCGCAAAGGGGGTTGGAGTGGTGAGGAAGAGGGAGACGACGAATGCGAGCCCGAAGCTTTGCCGAGTTTTGCCGAAGTACACGCTGCATTGGTGAAAGTGAAGTCGTTCTTTTATGCGCTTAATATTAGTGAACGTGACGAGGAAAACCTTTTGAACGTGGAAAGTGCTCTGTTTGGTCTAAAACGTAAAGTTTCAACAAACCAGTTGTCCATTAAAGACTTTTTTGGTAAAAAGAAGTAACTTTGAAAGAGAAACATTGTTTTTTTTAAAATTTTTAATGCTTTCCCGCATCTATCGTTTTCCCGCATTCATCGTTTTTATTTCCCACCCCCGCCGAAAACGATGCATCGAGGTTTCACTGTAATGATATTTTGTGAAGAAAATTTATTTTTGAAATAAATCAAAAAATGTTACTGTTGAAAATATAGGTTAGCAACAGTTTTGGGAAG
Organism: Zootermopsis nevadensis; assembly: GCF_000696155.1. Next base: position 36,724 of record NW_019059665.1, on the reverse strand, counting down.
GCCAGCCTGGTAGTGTTGTTTCAGTTACTTCTTGGTCTGTTGGATATATAATAGCTGTGGCACTGGGGGCAAAAACTTTACATTGATGAGGCCATTGTCTGAAGTCTGTATACTCTCTGTTGGATGAGAAGGAGCATCGTCTGGCAGCAAGACTACTCTCTGTAGTAATCCTATGTCTTTCCGGACATACTGAACTAATGGAATGAAATGCATGTGGCACCAATTTTAAATATCTGCATATCCATCCATGCTCTTTCTGCTTGTAATAATGGTTAGGAATGCATAGCTTGCTTTGGTGCCATTTTTTATTTCTTTTATAATTACTGCAAGTTTCAGTTTATGATTTTCAGATGTATTTCCACAAGAAATGACAAGTGTTCATCATTCCTTGGATGATTTATGCTAGGGAACATACTTCTGTGTTTGAAATGCAAGGGTTGTTATTGGTAGGGGATAAATAGTACATTTAAATCTGTCATTGATATTTTTTGTCCCATAACGATCTCTGTTGTTGAATCAAATACCTAATTGAATATTATATTAATATAATTTACTTTATTTTGCCTCTGCAGGTTGTGTTTGTTAGTGCACGAGTACATCCAGGTGAAACACCATCCAGCTTTGTTCTGAATGGCTTATTGAATCTTCTGTTAGCACGTGATGACCCATTGGCTATTCTGCTGAGGAAAATGTATGTGTTCAAACTAATTCCAATGTTAAATCCAGATGGAGTCTCCCAGGGTCATTACCGCACTGATACACGAGGTGTCAATTTGAATCGTGTGTATTTGAATCCAGTGTTTGAACTACATCCTTCAGTATATGCTGCACGTTCACTGATACGATATTACCACCATGGTAAAGAAATAGAAGAGGAGTGTACAATGGATTCTGTGATTCCAAATGTGGATTGTAAAAGTAATTTGTTATTAAGTGTAAGTGAAATAGAGGAACTAAAATATGGTGGTGCTGTTACTGTGTCTTCTCTCGAGTCTTTGAGTTCTGAAAAACAAGATGTTGTAAGGAACAACAAAGAAGATTTACAACACCTATCTGATACAAACAGAATTTCCAACATAGAAAACCAAGTGTCAGGTCTTAGCTTAGATGAAAAGCAAAACGAATACCTGAATTACTTTACACCAAACACTAATAACAGTGCAGATTTATCACTGCATAACAGTATAAATATGGCGATGGAAGAAAAAAAGGATGTGATTTCCAGAGTTCATGAGGATAGACTGAATATTGTAGGTAACAATGATGCTGTATCCAAATATAGCAACAGATCCATTTCTGTTCTTGCCGAAGCCCTGCCTGAAAAATCTTTGCTTAGAAATATACCATCAGTTGTTGAAGTGTCTTCAATTCCACTTTATACATGCCAGATGGATGAAAAAATTACAGATGATTCAGTCTTTAATAGTATTGGTAATTTTGGTGGTTGTTTATCAGATAGTGTTACCAGTATTTGTGAGAAGGTATCCAATGAAGACCACAGTATAGGACCGAGCTCTGAAGGAGCCAGTGCTGGCAGGAATAGTAAACAGAACTGCAAACATCTGAAGCTTGAAGCAGGAGACTTACTTAGTGTCAACTCCCAGCAAGTCGATCCAAACCATAATAAGTCTCAGGAAGGACTGTCAGATCTGGTTAATTCCAAGGAAGTTACAACTACACCTGAAGATAGTGGCCTGTTCCTGTATGTAGATTTACACGGACATGCTTCAAAAAAGGGTTTGTTATCTGTCTGTATAATAAACAAGCATTGGTTGATAATCATTTGCTGTCAAAGGATTTTGGGTCTTATGGAATAATATTTCTGAATATGTGTTGTTATAACTGTTACCTTGGTATTGCTATTAGGGATTTTGGGCTCTATGCAATAATATTTATGATTTTGTATGTTTACTACAGAGTCTTTATAAAAAGATGCTCCAATTTTAATTAATTAATTTTTATGACAGAATGTTATGTAATCATTTTCCTGATTGGTTTGGATATGGGTGATCCTGGCAACCATACTCTTCAAATCTGAACCTGTGTAATTATTTCTTATGGGATTTTCTGAAAGATATAGTTTAGATAATCTGTGCACAATAAAAGAACTGCAGCAAGAAATTTTGGCAACAGTGATCAGCAACAATGAAGAAACTCAGGCTGCAGTTGTGCAGAATTTCTAATGGCTGCAGATGATCTTGGATGCTAATGATGAACATATTGAAAATGGTTTTACGTGATTATCAATCTCTCAGGAGTATTGATCTCGGAGACATAAAATACAGTGATGGTTGCAATTAAAAGTAGAGCATCTTATTAGAAAGATCGTGTAAGTTAAATTTTCTTATCATTCTTGACATGCAGTTTATTAGTTGTTTAATGTTTCACTATTTTTTTTACTTGGTTACTAATGCTTTTCTGTGTACTTATATGGAGGTTTTACAAAGAGCTTTTCCTCTTTTCTGATCTTCGGGTTGGATTTGGTTATGTTCAGTCCTGTTCCTCGTCTTCTGAATATATTCTGAATATTTCTTTCCTGGATTTGTCTTGATTTCTCACTAGGTCTTCTTCCATGTTGTCTTGCCTACCAAACTTCCTTACGTTATCTTTAATTTTCCATCCTGTATGGTCATGTTTGAACAGTTTTACATTTGAATTTTTTTTTTGTCAATGGTTTAATGTCTAAAGTCATTCTTATTGTCTGGTTTTTAATTTTGTCTTCTAACTTCGTATGTGTAAACATGTCTGTGTGAGAATAATTGAGATTGAACTTGTGTAAATTGGTGAAGTATTCTGTGGAGTGGATTCACTTTCAGAGTTATAGAATTTTTGTTATGAACCATTATGGGTGGTTGTAGAATGCTCATTAACACGAATACTATTTGATTATTTTTTGTTTTATTTTGTTGCTACCATTATTAACATTGTTGTGGGGAATAACACATTGCATCCTCTCATGTATAAGCTTTATGAGGGGTTAGTGTGTGCTTTCAAAATTGTTAATAACTTTTAAGTTTTGATTCTTTGTATTTTGAACCAAGAGTTTGATTTTTAAGTGAGTGAAGCATTATTATTATATTTTGTTTTATTATTTTCAGGAATTTTTATGTATGGCAATTACTTTGAAGATGTGGAGGACAGCATAGAATGCATGTTGTTGCCCAAGATCATGTCGCTGAATTCTCAGAATTTCCACTTCACAGCATGTAATTTTACTGAGAGGATTATGTATCTGAGGTGATTATGTGGAATCTTAATTGAAGTTATTTGTCCATTTAAGTATTAACATTGAATTAAAATTATTTAACTTTCTGACAATTAAATACCAGTGTTTGCTGTATAATGTGCAACTGAATTTCACTTCACTTTATTATTTATAAAGTCCTTTTATACTTTCAAACTTTATAACTTAGGACATATATCTGCTAAAATAAATGTAATTTTAACAAAGTTTTATTACTGATAAGACTCCAGTTTTTATCATTATACTCTTTGACTCGGCTACTGACTGATCATGTTTTCAGGGTCCTGCAGTACTTTAAAGACATTGTCATGTCATTACTGTTGAGTGAGTTCATCGGTTACATTTGTGATACACATTTTGGTTGATAAAATCTTTTTATTGTTTCTGGTGCCAAGTTAAGTTTTGGAAGAGATTTTTATTAATGTATTTTGACGTATATAAGGAACACATGAATTATATACAGAGACAGGCGTGATGGGATGAGCCGAGAAGGATCAGGTCGCGTAGCAGTATTGAAAACAACAGGACTTGTTCGTAGCTACACTCTGGAATGTAATTACAACACAGGAAGATTGGTCAATATCTTGCCACCCTGTGTGAAGGAAAGCAAGAATTCTCCTGCTGCAACATTAATGGTGCCACCAAAGTATACACCACAAGTATTTGAAGAGGTAAAGGAACTAGGAAAATGTGTACCTAGTCATTTTTAATTAGGAAAGAACCATTCAGGAAGAACTGTATCATAATATAATCGGTATGAAGTATCCATAGCATAAAAATTCTAGCATGTTCACTGTGCCATTGTCTCTTGATTTTCAATTTGTGGATGCTAACGTTTGATGTCTTATAAATACTTTGAAGCAGGTGAGGCTTATGAACAAGGACTTCCAATATTAAGTTTGATTAAAATTATTCCTACAATTTTGAAGGTAAAAGAATGACACAGCACATCACCGTTTCCTAATCCTGTGTTTGCTGACACCGTTTCTTCTCCTTTTCTCCTCCTTCACCCTCTTCCTTTCAACTTCCGTTCATGTCTTTCTGGCTTTCAACTTCTCTTTTGTCACCTTGTTTCTTTCCTATCCTGTGTACTATTAAAATAAAAGTCACTTCTCTGAATCATATAAGTGCAAACAACTCTTTCCATCACCTCCATCAAAAGTACTTCGTCACCAAAATTGACACCTTTTTTCCAAGTCACATGATCACTAAAATTTCTTTCATCAACCCCTTTCCACGTGGTCCCTAAAAACTTTTTATTGCCTCTTTTCCTCAACCATGTGCTCCCTCCTGACTGGGCAGGACCCTGCTCTTCTGTTTCTCCAGTCACATCCTTCATTTCCAACTCATTACCTCCTGGCTAATCCAAGAAGGTCTCTCCATATACATTCACCCTAACGATTGCAACTGCTGTGTTTGGGGGGAGAAAAAAAATTAACTTGGCTTATCTTGAAATTTGAAGTTAATACATTTACCCTTTCTTACTGAATCTGGGCTCCTGTGGCCCAACAGTGAGTTTCTTTTGTTCAGATTTCAAATTCATCTCAGCTTTGAGGTCCATTTATGTGAATGATGCAGAGTTTATTTGATTTTCTTTTAAATGTGATCTGTAGATGACTCACTTTATACCCATGTATGTGAATGCATGACACATTGATTTTGTCTACTCAGCCTAACACTGAAATGGAATATAACTGACTGATATTAGACTGAGTCTATCAAAGAACATGAAAGGTTAAGTTTATTGTCAAATGTTGAGACCCATCTAATTTAGCAGCTTGTAATCTGGCCCTAATCCTCTGTTGGAACTTTAGTCCTTCCTTACCAGAAGTTTGTTAACACAGAATTGCTAAATTTATTTTAGAATTTTAGTTGATTTTACTAAAACAAATGAATGATTTGTATGTAACGTGCAGAGGATGGAGAGTTTTTATGTTATATCAGTGTATAATTATGTATTTTGTTTGTATGTATGCTGCTGATTGTAGGTTGGTCGTGCTTTGGGAATTTCAATCTTAGATTTGACAGGCTCAAACCCTTGGAGTCGGATTCAACATTCAGAGTTCCGCACATTGTCAGGGATCCGTGATTGGTTGAGAATTAATTATTTACCAGAGCAGAACTATGTTCACAAGATGCAAGTCCAAAGGCAAGTGAAACATCAGACATGTAATGCACAGGTAGGACATTCATATTTCTTTATTGTTGATGATATGAATGGCAGAGCAGAAACAGAAAATACTTGATTATTTTGTAGGTTGAGTTAAAAATCCTGCAGATTTTTTAAAAATACATTTTGTGTTCCTAATTTAATTAGTGGTTTGAAAGGCATCTGGGTGGAACAACTAGTGTGATGTGACTGATGGTAGTGTCACTATGAAATTTATTTTAATTGAAAAGTTGAAGCACAATAAATTAGATGTTTTCATATAATACCCATATTATTTGACATGTTAATTTATGTGTATTTGTTTTGTGGTACTGAAACTGTTATTACATGGTTTGATGTAAGACTATACATTCATCTTATTTTCCACTTGGTGTCAGTATTTACGAGAGTTGCGAAATGCGCCCCCTTGAGGCCCATTTTCAGAGTAGGGAACAGCCAGAAGTCATTCGGAGTGAGATCCGGAGAGTATGGTGGTTGGGTGATGACGGGAATGCTTTTCTTGGCAAGGAATTGCTGCACAATAAGCGAGGTGTCGAATGCAAACTCCGGAAGATTCCAAACGAAGCCTTCCGCCGGTGCTTCCAACAATGGCAGGATTGATGGAGCAAGTGTGTGCGTGTGCGCAAGGGTCCTACTTTGAAGGTGATTAGGTAAGAGTTGCCAGATGTCCTACCATTACAGTGCTATACCACAATTCCGGGAACTTTTTGACTGCCCTACGTAGTTTGATTTTGTTTTGAGTTAATACTTTTCCTTTAAATGTGACACTTAACAGAATTTGGTTTCATTTACACAACACTGGGTTCAAAGCATTTTAAACTTTTGTACTGGTTGTTCAATTCATCAGGTTTACCATAATGAATATGGTTTTATGGTTTGAAGATGAAATCATCCCGTTGTTTAGATAATGACATTAGTAAATCTTTGGTCATGAAAATGCTGTTTTGTAAATTTGCCATTGTTTATATTTTTACAGTTCCAGTTCTAATAAGCATTCCATGAATGTGATATGCCATTAGAAAGTTACTATTTAATTCCGAAAATTGCTCTGAATATATGTTGTTTGTAAATATATTTAAGTTCTTTTCAGCATAATGTACCCAGTTGTTTAGAACTCTTTCAAATATGTATATGGTGAAGGTGCTTTATTGTTATCTCATTTTATTGTTTATAGTCTAGGAGAAAGCTGTCTATTCATGGTCATTTTTTGTGCTTTTGGGTGATGTAAGAGTCTTTTTTTACATGAAGAAAATGGAGGTATGCTATATAGATTTCAGTTCTTATTTAGTTCATAATTTTTATTTTCATCTTGTTCACTGGCTGTTCTTCATTATTAGTGATACAGGCTGGCATGACTTCCTAAACTCAGGACAGGAATATCTTTGATGGTAGTTCAGTGATTAAAGACCAAAAGTCTTTAAAACTCTGAAATCTGATATGAGCCTTACTAAGTTGTAGCTTTACAGGCAGATTTTTATGGCTCCTAAGCTGAGACATGATTATTACACTATATTCAAACACTAATGATAGCTGTGTTAGCAGTTCAGCTGCCATGATAGTGAGGCTGCAGTAACATTGTAGAGTGAAGTTTACTTACCTATATTACAGGATATGCTTAAAATGTTCTTTATTGGCTCAGATACATTCCCCACACATTCCAAACAGAATGTGGCTCACATGTAATTTTGTTTGGATATGTAGGACGGTGGTCTAGCGGTCAGAACACTAGCCTTGTAAGCCTGGGGTCCCGGGTTCAATTCCCGGTGGTGCTCAAATTTATAACTTGTGTTGGGCAAGGCCGTGGTCTAGGCAACACGGAATTTTCCTCCGGGGGCTTCCCCGGTTTCTCCGTGGCATCCCAACAATTACTCCACTCACACACAGAAGAAGGCAATGGCAAACCACTTCTGATCATCTCTGCCAAGAATGTATATATGTATGAGCAGGTCCCTGACAACCTGAAGAGGTTGGAAGGATCCTGTTCATAATATATGGACCTGTCGTCAGACAGAATACTACAAATAAAAATAAAATAAATGTAGGATACTTAAGAATGAATTATTTTCTGAGTTCTTCCATGTGTTGATTGGTTTGATAGGCTTTAGTTTTAAAGTATCCTCACTGACTCCAAATACCAGTTACAGAAATTAAGTCTGGTTTCTGGATGTCATGGATGCAATCCGTGAGTGCACAACTGTTGTTTTGTGGGGCCGTAGTTTTAGTACTTTCATAGTCATTCTTGCTGTCGATTTTGATACTACCGTTTCTTGTACAACACGCAAGAGACAACATGAATACTCAAGCTGAGCTCCAATTTTCTTTTATCTTTTTGAAATTTATGTTTTTATTTTCTGTTTGTTAATGCACCAGCTCTTCTTACTGTCTTGACAAGATTCTGAATAGTGTTTCTTCTGTGGGTATCTCAGACCCAGAAAACGTCCTTCTGAATTTCCTTTGACTCTTCCTAATGGAGTTACACTTCATATAATATTTATATAAAGATGAAGATAACAGACTTCTGGGATATTGCTCTGTGTTGTCTGTATAAGTTGACTGACATTTCTCAAGTGCTTACTCTCCGTCTTCATCCTGATGATGGAGCCAGTAAGCACCTCTGAAGTGCCAATCGGCTTGTACAAGACTGCATAGTGCAATATCCCAGAAGATTTGTCATCATCATACTTGTAACCATGAGAACCTGAAATCTTACTTGATGTAAAGACTCCTAATGCTCTAGTATAAAATTATCATTGTTCTACGCAAAGGAAATCTTGTACAACACTGAGTGAAATGTGAATATTCACTCTTCGTCTTATCATAACTGCTGACTCTTCATTGTAAACTCGTCACATTTTTTCCCAATTTTTATGCGATATTTATGTAAAATTAATGTTGCATACCATCTATATCATGGCTTTACAATTTTGTGTATCAGAATAGGGAGGCTCTGCTAGGTTGTACTCAGCATAACTGTGATTTAGCATCTGTCACTTATCTAACCAAGAAGTGTAAATACAGGTATTTCACCATGTCTTCATTTCAGACATTTTGAACAGGAGTTGTAGTTGAGAGTTGTTTGTCACAGCTGACAGGAGAAATTGTGACCAGTGTAGGGATTGTGAATAGTGGAAAGGCCATGCCCAGACACAGGTGCCTGAAAGGTTGTAAGATTTGAGGTTTTCACAGCAGTGAGTATGATGATTTCTATCTTCTGGGTTGTTGCACTGTGTAGTCTGCTCGATGTTTACCAACGTTTCAGAGGTCATACTGCCTCCGTCATCAGGGTGATAAATGTGCCAGTTGGGTGTGTGAGGCTAGGTTTATAGGAGCCAGACCGTTGATGGAGTAGCCTGCCCCTAGCCAATGGGAGCAGGTGTCAAACCTCGGCACTAGATGGGGGTGAGTGGTTGGCATCACGCTCCGGCCGGCTTTACCCCCGGGAAAGGACCCCCGGTACCCATTGTAGAGAAGGCTGGGTGGGCCCCAGAGCCGGTCTGGACGCAGAGGCTAGAGGAAAAATCCTCTGCCCCCATCGGGGATCGAACCCAGGCCGTCCAGCCCGTAGCTAGTCACTATACTGACTGAGCTGTCCCAGTTCATCATAAGATTCTTTTACAAGCGGCAAATGTACGACATGGGAACGCTGTCTTCACTTACCTTCCGAAGGAAGTTGTGCTACGGATTTTTATCACCCTTTAAAGTCCATCGAACCCGCGAACCTTGGGTCTAGTGGCGAGCACACTAACCACTAGTCCATCAAGGGCAGCTGACCTGTAAAGTATGCTTTATGGCTGTGCTGTTAAAAGAACTCACTGTATATCTTTTCAAGAATTGTATTATCTTAGTCATACCATTTTGTAAATCAGTTTCTCAAATTGAAATGGTACTCGCACATACTTGAAAGCTCCATAATGTGTTTCATATTTGGAGTATAGACAGGTGTACAGTATATTGAGCTTAGCATCCTTATGCGTCTGAGTGATGTAATCGTATAATAATAATAATAACTTTTGTTTGGGTGAGAGTGCCTGGCCACTTATTTTATGCAGAACACTATTAATTTTTCTTACTGAATGGTAATGTAGAAATAGGTATAATTGAATTGTGAGTCCTGTATAAATGGATCCATTAACAGCAGGTGTGATTTTTGTGGTTTTATGTAGTTTTCTTGTTTGTATGTTTTTGAGGGAAAAAACTGTGAGGTGGTTAATATTGCCTCTGCTTTTATAAATCTAAATTAACCCTTTGACATGCCCCTACTCTTCTACTCCCTCCTCCTAAAGTAAAGAACATGACATTTAAGGAAAATGTATGCTTTGTAGTAATCAGTGCTTGCATGAGTGAAATTCTTAGCATTACTTTATTTACAAAAATACATCCATTTCACCATAAATAATTAATGTATATATGTAACATATAACAGAAAGTATTTCCGTTGTTTGGTAGTTGATGCTTCCTTTAAATTTTACATTTTCTGTCCATAATATTCATTGTAATTTATTCATAATTTTCTTGTTTCCACAATTGACAGAAATGTTATTTAATTTGAAATCAATCCCCAGAATTGCATACTGACAGGAGACACAACCCATTGGGTTCATCTTTGTCAGGTTGGTGGTATGGCTGGAATGTCTATTGGGGTGCCTCCACGCTTCATGCATCCTTCAAGCAGTAAGAGTCGTCTAACAACCAACAAACCTGATACAAACTGTGTGCGGACCCGACGTCTTGCTCCTATTGTTACCAAGTCTTCTGAGTCTAAGACTGGTCCTATCAAGGTTTCCAGCAGTTCACACATTGGTGTTCTGTGTCATGCAGATCTAAAATCTGTGAATGGTACTATTGAAAATGTTGGTGAAGATTCTGAACGAAAGGAGAACATGTCCAGTTTTCAGACTGGTTCATGTTCACAGTCATCTTCCTGTGTAAAAGTTACCAAAGCTTTTACTGAACCTAAAGAGAACATTGGACCTTGCTCTTCACAGAGTTATTCAGGAACACCTAAGAAATTAAAAAGTGCTCAGAGTTCTAGCAGTGGGGTGTTAAAACAAGTCCTGGTTGTTCAGAGCAAGTGTGCAACCATAAGTTCCTTGGGAGGTGGTTCCAAAATGGTGAAAGGTAGCATCAACACAGGAAGGATGGAGGGAATCACAGCTCTAGGAAGTGTGGCAGTGGCAAAGAAAGGAATTCAAGTTTCCTCACCTTCAAACATTCGTATTTCCAAGTTTCGAAGGTCAAGTATAACAAGGCTATCTGAAGGAGGAAGTCAAGAGGAACGTACCTTTTCAGAAGTGCGTTCAGCCAAGGGTATATCAGAATGTAGAGGAAAGAAAGGGTCCAACCAAGTTGGTATTAGAAACATGAATGCTAAGTCCTGTTCATCAGTTAATAAAACTGGATGTGCAAAGGATGAACAGAAGATTATATCAGATCAAACTGTTGTTAAACAAGGTCCAAAGCGTTTAAAAATGTCTTCTTTTAAAACTGAAAATACCTGTAGGAGTTTGCCTCTTTCAGAAGTTTCATTTAAAAGTGAAGTTTTAAAAAACAAGGCAAAACGTAAAGACATTTGCGTGACTAAGGTAAGTAAGGAAAAAAAGTTCAGTAACAAGTATGATGTAAATATGAAGTCATTGAACTTGGTTGATAATGCTGAATCTCCTATTTTGAGCCAGAAAGTGGATATTCTCTGGGACTCAAATCAGAATGTATCCTTAGATTCATCATATCAAAACTCTCCAAAGATAAGGGGAAAACATACAAGGAAGAAGCCATTGCCACAAAATAGTAATGTTAAACCAGTAACACCTGTCACTAGAGCTCCCGTACCTAACTCTAAGTGTATTGGCAGTGGCAGTAAAGTCAAGTATAGTACAAAATCTGAGAAACAGGGTAAGGGATGGTTCCCACATTTGTTACCTATTAAGACACTGCAAAAGAGGAAAAATACAGATTCAGGCAGAAAAAATGGCAAAGTCTCACTGAGAAGTCTTACAACATCTATTAGCAGATTTCAAGCTCTGTCAAGTGAATCAAACCAATTTGTACAACTAGAAAAAAAGCGAAAGAAATTAAAATCAAAGTTTCTTTGACAGTGCCAGTCATTGCTCAAGGAAGAAACAGCATCCTGTGATATCCTACAAGTTTATCAATATACCATTTAAAAGATGTATAGTTTAAAGATTAAATTGTTTAAATAAACTATTATGTTTATATTTAATGTATTTATACATTACTTATATATGAGAAGATTTTTAATTGTAATTTACATTCAGTACATGCAGGTTTTCTTCTAAAGAAAGAGAAGTCCCTTTGCTGTGATTGTGTATTAAGATCCAGTTGCTTGTGTAATTGCCAGTTAATGGATATGTCTAAAAGGCTTAAATCCTGAATCTGATTACTTGCATACATTTACACATATTCATGTCTTGAATATACCTAACTTGTTTCATTTGAATTTTACTATATGTAGTAACATGATTAGTCATTATTTTTAAAGGGACAAATTTGTGTAGTTGATTCAGTCAGCTGTCTTACACAATGAAAGTTCACAAAATTGGTTATATAAAGCTTTAACATTGCTTTTCACTTGAAAAGGATCACATATTTTCACTTTTTGATAAATCTGATGTTCATACATTCTCAAAAATTGATATTGTTGTGGATTACATTCAAGATCCTAATGTTTTTATCTGCATTTATGCTACAGTCTTTATAATGGCTATTATTATTTAGGTATATGTTTAAACAGACTTGTATTTATTGTCATACAGAATTTATGGAAAGAAATATAGCAGCAGCATCATATGTACAGAAGCATAGTGTTCATCTGATACAACACAATTATGGAATTCTAAAATCATACACACACATAGGCCTGTTGTGGCAGGAAGTATCAGTTTGTAGTTAAATATATACACTTAACCATTGGTACTGTAAATATATGTAAGTCTGAATCAGTTTTTGTTCTGTAAACATTATTTTTTGGTATGGAGTTATAATTAAATATCTTAGGTGAAATCAATAAATTACTTTATTTCTGAGTAAAAATATCAAGAAAATTGTGGTCTTCTCATTTTTAACAGTTATAGTTACTGTATACTGTGTAGAATACTACAAAATTGCTTTTAAAATTCCAAATAAAACAGGGAATGTACCTCATAAATAGTATTAATACCTAAGCAGACTGATATTTAACATAGTTGCTTGAAGAGCTAGTGGTTACATTGAGTTAACCTTACATTGGAAAACTTGTTCTGTTAAGTGTTTATGTTAGTTTAAAATTTTGTGGATATTTCAGATTGTAGTTTTGTTTCAAAATTGAATTGATGATTGCAGAAACAATGTAAGTGACTTTTTTCAAAATCAAATTACTTTATTGAATGTGTTCTATGAAAGTAATTACACATTGCAGAAATCAAGAGAATTCTGTCAGCCTCTTAAATTTTTAAATTCAGGTATTCAGGATTTGAAAGAGAAACAACAAAAGTCATTGACTAATGCTGTTTGTGTTCTTTCTGTGAATTGGCAGCTGTGACAGGCAGAACAAATAAATTAAAGTATTTTATTTTAAAGTTTGCTGTGAAAATGAACATTGTAAAAAAGAAAATTTTTTGACCAGTGTAAGCCTGGTAGGGCTGCCTAGAGGTCAGCTTACCTCTGTTTGTAGATCAAATGTGTTGTCAGAGGATGGTTCTTAATTAACATTATAAAGCAGGAATACATAAAGAAGCTGAAAGAGTAAGCCACGTTTCTACTGATTTCATAGCTTAGGATTCTTATTAGAGTGGCTGACCCAAGAAATTGGCTTAATACAGAGATGCAAAACTAAATTTATAAAATTGTGGATGATTTTCTTTCCCTGTTTTTTTCTTACATACTTCTTATGTTAGATTTGTTATACCCATTTTAAAGTTGAATTTAATTTATTTTGCACATAGCCTTATTATTTCTTTATGTGCCTTTTTTGCATTGCTTAATGAGTTACTATAATAATATGCTATACATTATTCCTTATGTAAATTAGGTGTGTATTGCAGAAGTTATGTATAACTAAAATATAAAATACAAATGCACAATTTTTTTCTAATAGTAATTAATAATAACAGTATATGCAATAAGCCTGGTTTGAAAAGGGTTTTTATGGAGCTTAAACATTCAGTGAAACACTCCCTGCACTTTCTGAATATGGGTACTTCTTATCAATGCAATTAGAAGTTCTGATCACTTTTTTTTGTCTCCTGAAGAGTTTGTGATTCTTGACTTATGTTGTTTTTGAAATCATCGATTCAGTATGTTTTTATGTATTCAGTGTAGAATGAAATGATAATGAATTGTTGTATTTATAAAATATATTCCTTTGTGTAACAGTGTATTTCAGACTGCAATGTTAAATACTTTGCAGTGATCAGTGAGTGACAATTATTAATGCCTGTTATGCCAGTGTTGAAAGGTCACATCTCTTGATTACTGTAACTAAAATTTATGGACACAAGTTAGTGTCACCATTATTGCTATTTAAGAGGTCATTTGATTTCATTAGTGAGTTTGTTTTTATTCTGGTATTGGAAAGTGCTTGGCTTACTCCCAAGACTCTTATTAAAAATGTATTACAGTAAAAACTCTAAAAGGTCTATTTAAAAATTGTATATAGATATACTTGCAAATCAGTTATTATTGTCATCAGATGGTTGCCTTCTGCAGTTTTCACTGGCTCTGATAATGAATTTTGTAATAAGTTATATTATTGAGAAGAAAGGAGAGGTTTCTTGTTAGTTAAATGGTACAGTAAGTGGATGTGTGGAGGATAAGTATGGGGTCATGACTTCTACATTTTATCATATCTAGAATAGCATGAAAATATGAAAATTCAGATTTCCATAACCTTGCCTTCCTGATTATGAGACAGGACACTCTTAGTACTAGTGGATAATTTACTTTTTAATTCAAGTAGTAATTTACAAGTAAGTTTGCTTTATATTGTTTTATTTAATAATTAACCAAGCATAAACATTATCTAGTTAATATATAATATGTAAGTACATTAAAAAAATAATGTACTTTTTTGATACAATAATCTCTGCTTCGTCACATTTATTGAAGAACAAATATGTGCAGTTCATGATACCTTGGCCTGCAGGAACAAATGCTTCAAGTTCTAAGGCTTATATGCTTGTCTAGATTGATATTTAGGAGTTGGTTATTAGGTACTCTGAGATTAAGAATATTCTGAAACAATGATATTATAACTGAGTACTTGAAAGGTACTAAAAACTTCAGTAATGCCTACTGTCATTTGTGAAGCAAGTGTTTTAAAATAAAGATGGCTTTCTTCTGGGTTGTATGCCATGGTGTCGTAGAGTTTATTAACGTTTCAGAGGTACTTGCTGCTTCCATCATTGGGGCCCATTGGTTTATTCTACCAGACTCCATGTGTTACAGAATTATTTTCATCAGCTTGTAGAAGCTAGCATTTTATGACTTACTGTTCTGTTCAGCCATTTCCTGAACTACAGTAATGGAAATCATAAGCAAGAGCCCAACTGATGGACAAGTAAAATGTGAAATACCATACATCATCTTGATGTATGAATTAATTTTAGAAAACTGTATTAGTATGAATATTAATATTACTCTAATGTTTTTGTAAATGTTCCCAGCTTGCTAGACATACAAAGACTACTGAAAATGATTGTTGGCATGTGATGGGTTTAAAATTGCACAACCAGTTCAGTAATTTGATAAAGTATTATTAATACATAGTTTGCAGAAATTGAAGCTGCACATAAAAGAAGCGTGTTCTTGTCCACTGGAACAACTCTAACACAAAATTTTATTTGTACATGTCTGTGTGGTATTGACAGGTTACAAAATTAAAGTAGCTGGGGAAGAAGTCTGAGGAGTGTTATCTTTGCAGTAATGTTGATAAAAAAAAGGTGTTATGTAATTGATGTACTGCTGGAGTTTGGTAAATCACGAAATGTGATAATTTTTATGGCACTTTGCACTGATAACAAATCTGATTTAAGTTGTAAAATTAATATAAACTTTCTCTTTATTGTTGCAGAAGTAAATTTTTGAAGGAGAACATTATAAAAAAATGTTGGCAGTGAATTCTGTAACTTGAAATGATGACATTGTGATTTTATTATCAAAATAATTTTCAACCTGGAGCAATCTCTTTTCCAAAAATTATGACTCATTGCTGTAGAAGCCATTATACATAATCATGGGAACAGAACATTTGAAACTTTTGAATTCAAAGTACCATGTCTTAAACCTAAATGTTATATATTATTAAATATTTTGTATTTTGTACTTGTATACAATATTTATATCATGAATGTTGTGCTTTTAAATTTGATTCCATATTCAGTAGGCTGTAGAATTTAGAAATGGCACAGAAATAATTATCAACTTGTTGTTGGGCTGTGCATAGTATTTATATGTCTGTAATGAAACCCCATACAATTTGGTTGAAATTATTGCACTATTATGGGTTGTGGGAATCTTGTATGGCTATGTTTGGCTAATTTACCAATGGATAACATGTTTGGATGTATGAAATAGAACATAAATGTTACCGGGAATATTAAATACCATATTTATAGTAACATTTTGATATACAAGATTAAGACACAGGTTTTTTACCAACCAAATACAGTTTTAGAGTACTGGGATGGCAGAAGTCAGAGAGTTTTACTTCCACAGTGATAATTTTTAAGTGAATTAGTGTCTCCATCATAATTCACTTGCAGTATAGGTTTATTGTTATATATTTTATGGCTGCTGTAAGTAAATTGAATTTTATCATATCTCCAGTTATAACATTGTGTCATGTACATGCTCACCACTTTTAGAATTATTATACCATCATCATCACTTCCACCATTATTATTATGTACCTTAGGGACAAGGTCTGTCTCTGGTACATGGAAGTACATACCCCATAAAGTGGTGAATAGATGGGATAATAATAATAATAATAAATATTATTATTACTGTTATTAAAAGAAATGAACATGTTCATGACTTCCATGGTTTCTTAGAAGAAAACAATATGTTTATTGCTTATTTCTTACCACCATACTATTCATTGTTTCAAAGTACATATATTAAACTATGTGTACTGATCGATATTGTATAGAGTTAGTGTATTCAAATTGTTTTTGTGTGCACACAGTGTTATTAGCATTACCTGTAAATTTGTAACTTTCAGAAAGAACCTTGGTGTTTTAACATTTATATGTTTGTTGAACATTGCTCTATGGATACATCTTTAAGTAATAATAGTGAAACTGGACAACTGCTATGATAACATGGTCAGCATAACATATGTATAGGCCTACTCATTATTTTAATGTTCCTATTGCTTGCTTCTTCAAGAATAATTGTTTGTGATTTATAAAAGTGTTCATTGAATATAAATCTTGGGAGCCATCTTAAGAAAATAGAAGATGTACTTTATATCTCTGCTATTGGAATTAACAAATTGGTGTTCCTTGTGAATTCTGGGAAGGAAATTTTAAAGATTATAACCTTTGAAACATAAATCCCATTTTATGTACCTCATAGGACTTTATCAAAGATTTTGCGCAGGAAATGGGGGAGAAAGTGGCTGGCAGAATTGAAGTTCTGAACTAAAAATATGTTATGATATATTCATTTAGTGAGGCATCTTCACTGGTACAGTGGGTACCACAGCTGCTATATGATGTCTTATGAACAGCTTGTCTACCCAAGTTATAGAAAATTAAAATATTGCCTTATATGTGAAGTACAATTTTGTAATTGTTCAGCCTGTTGTAACTCTGGGCTTTTCCTTCCATTGTGATCACTTCTTCCAAAATGTTACCACTTGTTTTTATTCTTTGAAAGAAGTAATTGTTATGATGTAACTGTTGATTGATATTGAAATCAATATTACAGTATGATCCTTTCATGAGCTGGATTAACAGATCTTAAGAATACTTGTTGAATGCAATATAACAGTTACTTCTATATGAAACAAGTGTGTTTGAGAACATGACTAACTTACACTACACAGTGCAAAGATTTGTATTTCATTTAACTTACATGTTTGGTAAAATTATATTCCTAAATGACATGCCATTTTCATGTGTGAGAATCATGAAGTGACAGTTGATGTTATTTATATAACTTGTCATTATGTTTAAAATAGGTGACAAACATTCAAGTGTGGATAACATTCAAGCACATTAAGAAGTTTAAATATGTAATAATCTGCATTTGCTTTATTGTGTTTATTGTCAGCACCACATGATTAAGATTTTCTGTATCAGAATGTTTTAAATTTTCTGTGCATACTGAACGCATGTATCCATACCACATTTTGCTGATTTAGCTATGAGGCTATATTAGTAAGAGGATACAGTTGATGAAATTTAAATTTACCAATGGTTTCATGGATGGTCATTGTTGAATTCAAAGGACGGGAAGGATATTAGGAGTTGAACGCTGGAAACAGCAAAAGCTGCAACAGAAATTTCAGTGATTTACCGTGTGTGTTGTCAATGTATGATCTTTCATTGTTCAGAAAGTACGAGTGCAAACTAGATACAAAAATAGTGTTAAAGCTTGACTGTGTTGAAGCTTGACTTTGTTGTAGTGCACTTGATAAAGGAAAGTGGACTCTGAATAACCACCAGTACTGTGCATATTCTGTTATTTAACACAATTATACTTTAGTTTAATATTTATTGAAGTACAGTATGAATCTGTAATTGAGAAACATGTACTGGAATAAGTTGCAGGCAAAGGAATAGTTAAAATTGTTATTCATTTATGCTATTTGGTTTTTAAGTGATTTTGTAAAAATTGACTGCAGGTGTAACAAAGTTTTAGTTAAGTTTTTATTTATGCGTTATGTCTGTTACTTCCAAGCTATCTCATGTTCATAATTTACCAGCCATTAGATATTGTAATTATATTTTAATGTTACTTAAACAGATTATGATATATTTACATGTAAATGTTGTGTTAATGTACTGACATTATCTAATTTTGTATGTATATGCTGTACATTCAGTAATTCTGTGATTAAAAGGCTTACTTTAATATAGAAAACAAGAAGAAAAACACATGCCCATTTTACTAGCCCTAGGCCTAATCCTGTCTTAACACACAAAATTTATATCATTTACCATTTCACTTTGTATGAAATGTGAAACTAAAACAGTGGCTTAGTTAAAATTGGTCACCCTGGCCAGCGTTCAATTTGGACTTGTCTAAACAGACATAATTAATAGAGATTCACTGTTGGACCATGTGGACTTGGAGTTAACAAAGCCATCCAGGTTATGTTACTGAACCCCTTGTACCTTTAAAAGAGTATTGTAATTATTTATAGAACCCAGAAGTTCATTACCATGGTCAGAAGAGCAAATCACAAGTCCCTATTCTTTGCCAAATGAATCCAGTCTCCACCCTCAACACTTTTACCCTAAGATCCATTTTAATATCCTTCCATCATTGCCTAGTCTTCTGAGTGATATTTAAGAATGAAAGTCTGTTGAAGCAATCCTCACACAAAAGAACTCTGGGAAATCCTTCATCTTGAAGTGTTCCGTATGCCTAAAGATTAG
>NW_019059665.1:0-17514 GCF_000696155.1 Zootermopsis nevadensis | reverse complement strand
TAGGGAATATATCTGAGCCTATGGGGAACACTTTGGCATATCATATAACAGAAAAGTAACTCTATAATAGTTCTGCAGACTTAACTATCACAACAGGTGAATTATTAGGAAAGGCAACAACCAAAGCTCATGCATGACAGAAGGCCAGAGACCCAATATAGCCACCTTATATCTTCTATGTACATAAATGAATTAAAGTTATTGGAGGGGGATTCATACACCCTTCACCATACCAACAAAAAAATAGGCATTAAAGACTGAAATGCCAAAAATTAGGGTAAAGGTTTTTTATTGTACTACTGAAGACATTGTTCATATTTTGTATTTCAGTCAAGTACAGTTTTAATACGGTATGATTTACCCTGTCATTCTGTGATGTTCCTATTTCATAATGGTCGAAGAAGATACCAGTCGTTGCCAACATGTTTATGAATCGGAGCATGCGTAGATGCGTTCTTCATAATACATCATAGGGTAGGATGATCATGGTGCTTCAGTAGACAATAACAACGTCTGGCGAGAAGTGTCTGGCTGACCTAATAGAGTGAGTCATTTTTAAATCATGAACTAGCATTCGAAAATATTATATATAATTTGTCTGATATGAAGCTTTAGTTAAACCTTCTCCAAACTAGTGGCATTCTTCCTTTGATATCCATGCGTGTGCTTTTGCTCGTTTTAAATGTTCCGCGAGTGTTGTTGTACCTGAGCACGCAACGATTTTGATTGGTGTTTCCAATGGCAGCACGTTTGTTGTTATTGGCCGACAGAGAGTCGACTAACAGTGTTTGGTTGCCTGCATTCCAAAGTGGATGTTGTAGGTGTGTTTGTTACATACAGGTGAATTTATGTTCAGTTTCCTTTCATTTGCAGATATTTCGGTAGATAAGGATGGGTGTGGCTACCTTCACTAGTCACATTGTGAAAATATCTGCTCTACTCTCAGTTCTGTTTAACACTGGTAAGTTATTCTGTATGTGTACATGTTTCATACAATGTTAAGACATGGGTTAGTCATGTTATGCCTCAGGATTGGTTTTGTTCTTAATATACATGGTACTTCGAAAAAGTTGAAAATATGTGATAAAATAGGCCTTTCGATCGTGTACAAAAGAACTGCATCTACCATGAAATGAATAATTTGTTTACAAAAAAAGATAACTGATTAATATGTAGTTTTATAAGGTTAGTATATGTAGCTAGTGTTTGTTGTGAACATTCAGTAACATTATCTTGTTTATTGACCTCTTCAATGTAGATAACCCCAGCATAAATTCCTTGAAGTAAACATTTCCTAGGGTAGTCATGATAGGTTGGATGTCCTGCATAGTACAAATTATCTCAGAATAGATTGCGTAATAAATTAATGTATTAAACAAGACAAAAACAGTTTGCTACTCCGAAATTTTCCAGAATTTATGTTTCGTGATGTTATGTAACTATGAACAAACTTAATCGTGGACGTACTTACACATGTGAACAGACTTTGGCCGGATATTTGAGGTTCTCACGGCGACGAATGTGATGCCTACGTGTGGGATGTAGCACCGAGCAGTCACCCTGGTGATGAAGGCAGTAAGTTGCTCAAAAACGTTGGTTAGTGTCTGCCAGACTTCACAGTATTTCATCCAAGCAATGTTTTTGGCACTGACGGAATAGGCAGGGTATTGTGGCTCGACCTGACATCGCCGCGGCAGGGCACCGAATGTCAAGGAGCGACCTTATATTTTTTTGAAGACCGAATATGATTGAATTTGTTATTTAACTTTTTTCCATGTCATCTGAATCCAGATGGGATGCTATCCAAAGAAGGGGGAAAAGGGAGAAATTGTAAAAAAAGCGACTTTTTGCAATTACAGAATTGTTGGTAATGGACATGTGTGCACTTGTGGTGTTTTGGGGGCTGACCTTGGGAATGAGGGTGAAGCATATTTGTCGTTCAGTTTCTACGAGACTGAATAACACAACATCCCAGAAAACAGTGTTGATTACGTTATAGTGTTGTTATAATCATCATCTACAGGGTTTATGCCAATTGGCCTATTTTTGCCCCATTGGCTCCAAAGTTCATGTTATTCGTCGACTTTTCGATTATTGTTTAAATGCTATTTCCATTTATTTCTAACTAACTAACTAGATGGCTTACCGAACCCTAAGGTGTATTTCTACATTGTTTTATTCAGATAGCATTGTTAGTTGATAAGTTCTTTTTAAACTATAATTGATACGCATTCTGTTATTTGTATATATTGTCCATCCATGCACGAGACAAATTGGATATTGTCATGCGTTCTTTGCGCATAAAATGAGCCCATAATGAGAGGTCACGCCGATGTCCGCAGTAAATGTGCATGAGGGCAGTTTGTTTGCTAACTACGTCATTTGACTTTCTCCTATGTGGGTGTGAAACGAAGATGTTTCTGCAAAAGTAGATTTGTATTTGCAATAAAATAACAAATGCAACTGAGGTAGTAGTATGCCATCGCAAAGGATACGTACGTATGTACTCCAGTTAATTAGTAGATAGAACATAATCATAAATAAGTTTGTTAATACTATAATGTCTTGCGATTATATTAGTCTGTGTTGCATGTAGTCCAATTTCCTTTTGAGTTGATTGTCGTTCATATTTGAGAAGTGGATCGGGCTTAAAGTACAGTAGATTCCTGTTAATTGGGCCATCGGTTAATCGGGACAGCCGTTTATTTGGGACAAATCTTAAAGAACAAACATTTTTAACTCTTTACGTGGAACTTCGTATAATTGGGGCAGCCGCTTAATTGGGCCAAGTGTTCTCGTCCCGATGTGTTCCAATTAAGGGTTAGGGTAGGATAGGTTTAGTTAGTTTAGGTTAGTTTGTTAGATTCGGTAACGTTTTGAAAATATTCGTCACGTTTCGGCACTTATGGCCACATCTCGTCACGCCGTCACGGGTGTGCTTTGTCACGCTTTTAAAATCTTGGTGATGTTTTAACACTTGAGGTGTCCTCTCGTCACGCTTTCAAAGGAGGTCACGCTAAGTCACTAATATATATATATTATATATAATATGTATAATTGAAAATAATGGAGTGACAGCAGCAGCGGTAGTGTTGAATCGAGTGATATGTCAGAAAGCGATGGATGGTCTGTGAGGATTGGAAGAATTGGAAGAGGACCGAAGAGTTGTGAAGAAGATAAAATTATCTAATACTTTCTGCACTGTTAATTTTCTAGTGCTGTGTTGTGTAGTGAAATCGACTTTCCTCTGTTACATACCGTGGTGATATTTTATTTGGAGTATATTGTACGCGGCCTGTTGTCATCCCTGCCAGTAAACTTCTGGTAAGTGACTCGCTCCGAGGTTCCAATTCACAAAGTTCAGCGGCCAAAAACGCTGTAACGCAGTATACTACTTGATGCTCATTGACAGATTGGAGTTCTAATTTGCTTGGTTATTATGCGACATTCATAAAAGACTGACGGCTTTGTTTGTGCCAAATATGCCGATCAAAGTACACCCATCTCGAAGTCAATCGATGTCCTCTTGACGTCGGAAAAATGGTGTGGGTAACGCTGAGTCGACAGGTTTCTCAATTGAACACGGATGCATATTTCACTGAACCGTTAAACATTCCCCTGGAATATGCAGAACATTTTACTTCCCAGTGTTTATTACATTATGTTTTAGTGTGTCTAATTCTATTTTTTACCCTTAATTTATGAAGGAAAGAAAGAAACACAGCATGAACAAATTAAAAATGGAAGTGTGTAATGGAAGTAAGACACCAAAAAAGAAAAGAAAAGTAAACTATTTCGCGTTTTAAGTTGTTTTAAAGTAGAATGGAGTAACAATTGTGCTCTCTATCAGGACTTCAACACAGTTTTGCTATACCACAGATACTTTTCTGTTATTGAACCATTACTGCTTGCCCAGACATAAGTTAACACGTCACTTACACTTCATATAACGTCGTGGATCAAGATCCTTCTTGAGAATATTCCTTTAGCTAGTCAAGAAATTTACAGCTTTTTATACAAACCGAAGATACATTACCGTGTTCAAAAGGACTCGAATTTTATTTGTGCTATCAGCATCAATCCCGGCCCTCGTATGACGAGGAGGAAATTTTGTTATAGAGTGTTGAATGTAAAAGAATTAGTTCCCCGTATCAGTACCCTCTAACTCTACATATGCCATTTGACTCAGTTTGCAATAGTAAAACGAACAATTAAAACACCCTCTTTCCCACTCCCTATTCGAATCCCGATTGGTATAAATGTTAGTGCCTCAGATATTGTTGTTTAACGTCCTCGACTGCAACTTATTTATTCATGCCTCTTGATAAAGTTTCTTCTTCGTTACTCCATTGATGAGTCTGTCTGCATGCCATTTTTGTCCTTCTGCTCCCTGGTTCTGCTGCCAACCATAACGTCCACAGCTTAAGACATGCTTGTAATAATTTGATTTTCATTGTACGTTGTATGACAGCTAAGACTACTGCAGTTTTGCATTGGAAAATGTTTTGAACCACATCTTTTCTTCAGAAATCTGTGTTTTATACCAGGACCCGTGATTTTCCTAAGGGGTGAGAAAACTAATCGAGAAGTTCGAGCTATCGAGAAGTGTTCGAGGGTTGTGGGGACGGTTCGTCGTGTTCGTGTGTGTATAGCCGTAGTGAATGTTGAAACACTGTCAGCAACTACCGTAAAGGAATGAATTTAAAGCAGACGTTGCCGCTTGTGTATCGATAATTGATAATGTCGTATTTTTATTATTGATATTAAACACGGTTCTTTGTTAGTTGAGTGTTACTAAGAACTGCAGGTATCAGAGTGGTTATTCTCATAACACGTCGAGGTCACTGTTAGGCCATAGTCAAGGCAAGGTTACGACAATATCAGCCCAATAGTTTGCGGATCACAGACCTCTAAATATTTCGAGGTCATATCAAGGTCATTTTTTCTTACTAAGTAACTGAATTATCACATTCATGTGAAATTAAGGTCACAAAAAGTCCAGGGCCATGCGAAGTCCACGACAAGATTACACCAAGGGTTTTCCAGATACAAGCTTCCAAAATATTTAAGGTCCTTACTGGATAATTTTTCCCCACCCTTATATCTGCCGAACCGTGCGCATCTGAGTTACGAAACTCATGTAAATCTGAGGTCACGCATAAGGTAAGGCCATGACAAAGCCCACGGGTTTCAGGGATGGACGCTTCTAAATTTTTCAATGTCATCTCATACTCATTTTTCCTGATGCTTATTTCTGCCAAACTGGACATACCTCGTTGCCCATATTCATAACATTTGGTTGTCAAGGTCAGGTCACTGTCATGTCGAGGTCACGGCCAAATCAGCCTAAGGGTGTGCTGGACAGATCCATCTAAATATGTCGTTGGCAATTTTGGTACATTTTTCTGATGCTTATATCTGCCGAACTGCTGATATCTGCCTTAGAATACTTATGTGTATTATAGGTTACGAACAGGTCAAGGTCATATGGAAGTCACGACAAGATCGGCCCAATAGTTTAACAGATACAGGTCTCTAAAATTCTCAAGGTTATATTTTTGGGCGCTTATTTCTGCCAAACCGCAAATACCTGGTTGACCATACTCATGTCAAAATGAGGTGACGGATAGGTCAAGGTCATATGGAAGTCACGACAAGATCGGCCCAATAGCTTCTCAGATACAGGTCTCTAAACTTCTCAAGGTCATATCTTTTCACGCTTATTTCCACCAAACCGTAAATACCTGATTGACCATTCTGATGTCAAAATGAGGTCACGGATAGGTCAAGGTCATGTCAAGACCACGTCATCACGCAAACTACTTAGGAAATAGAGGCCCAAAACATTCAAGGTCATTTGAAGCAGTATTTTCTCACGTATACACATAAAGAACTGTAGGAATCTGATTGTCATTGCACATATCATTTAGAGGTAATAGATATGTGAAGGTCATGTGATGGTCACATTGTATACTCAGTGATTAATTTGGCTTGGGATAGATTATGTTAGGTTACGTTATGTTAGGTTGGGTTAAGTAAGTTTAGGTTAGGTTGGTTAGGTTAGATTAGTTTGGGTTAACTTAGGTTGGATTAGGTTAAATTAGGTTGGGTTAGGTTGCGTTAATTTAGGTCAGGTCAGATCAGTATGGGTTGTATTAGGTTAGGTAAAATATTCGTGAGGTTAGGTTGGTTAGGTTAGATTAGTTTGGGTTAACTTAGGTTGGATTAGGTTAAATTAGGTTGGGTTAGGTTGCGTTAATTTAGGTCAGGTCAGATCAGTATGGGTTGTATTAGGTTAGGTAAAATATTCGTGACTCTGAAATTTCGAAATTATATTTTACCGATTTTTTGAAGCCCTCACATCTTAAGTTTGCTTGAGGTGCTTACTGCCTCCATTATTAAGGCGATGATGGAGGCAGTAAGCTGCCCTGAAACACCGGTCGTCTTCTACCAGATGACATGTTGCACCCAGAAGACAAGTCATCAATCAGCCTGGAAGTAATTGAGTTTTGATGTCACACTGTTTAGACCTGCAGATTCGTCTTCCTCATTTTCTTTCCAAGTAACGAAGTATCCTGATTGCTTTCTTCAGGGTTGTGCTGTGTGGTCTGGTTGACTTTTTCTGAGGTGCTTGTTTTTCCATCATCAGGATGGTGAGGGTCCATCGCCCTGATGATGGAGGCATCAAACACTTATGAAACATTAGTAAACTTCTACCAATGACATGTCACAATAGCCCAGAAGAATCATACTTTCTGCTATGAGAGCCTGAAGTCTTACTATGATCATCTCACCATTTACCACTGACACGTAAGACTGCAGTTGGTGTTGTCTAGCAACAATTAGTTATGACATTGTTAGCAACACAGACAGCATGTCAGTTGTCATCTGGCCGATCCATGTCACACAGGTACAATATGAGCGCTTATTCATGGGTTCATTGTGTCATACCTGGGAGTAATGTTCTTCAGTTGAAGGGGATTCTTCATATTCACTGGGATAAATGGTAACAGCAGGTCATTGTGGAACCAGAATTATACTGTAATTCCAGAATATTAGTTGATTCAGAGTTTTGTAATGCTGTATTAATTGTGAAAGTTTTTGGTGTCAGTTGAGGTAATTATTATAGTCTACAAGGTCAAATGGAAAGGATGAGGAAGGAAGGTTGTGGTACAGATCAGGGTAGTATGACAGCTTTGCCTATAAGGACTGAGGAAACCACAGAAAACAAGTTTCAGTAATTGGTTCTTCAGTCTGTATTCAAAGTTGATACTTCTGACTACAAATCAGGCATGTTGCCAACCTGCGTACACGTATGTGCATAATGAAAGTGGCATATACTGTTATTTTTAATTGAAAGCAATATTGCAATGTCAGTAATATTTTACACAAGATCTAACTTGGTTAAGTAATTAATACTGAGTTACTTGTAATGTAGAATATTTTGCAACTGTGTCCTTCATTTTCAGTTTATGTGTACAAGTGAGAAGTTCTTTGCAGTATGAAGATCTGATTACATTTTAGCTAGTTGTGCGTTAGTACTGGTACATTTAAAATGTTAATATTTTGCAGCAAGTGGAATCAATTGTTACCAGTGTGTGAGTACAAGTCATGATGATCCATTCCAATGCAATGAATTCCTTGGCAGTGATGTGGACCTAGAGCCAAAGTCTTGTGATGCTGTGTTTGGGGCACAGTACTGTATCAAACATACAGGCCGATTTGAAGGTTTGGAGAACGACTGTGGAATATTGCTTTTGGCAGTTGTAATTTCAATGCTTCTGACAACTCTCTTAATTACAGGCATCATTACTACCTTGAAGCAAATGGGTTCAGATTTTCCTACAGTGTACTCATGGTTTCAGCCAAACATGCCAAACTTGATGCATTTGTAACATTTGGTCACTATGGATGTGGTTTACAAAATATTGTTTAAATTACACGGTTTATTTATGGTAAAT
Organism: Zootermopsis nevadensis; assembly: GCF_000696155.1. Next base: position 9,553 of record NW_019059665.1, on the reverse strand, counting down.
TAAAAAGGAGGTTAAATTTGAAATTCCATTGCATAACCACACTGATGGTGCACTGGTTGAGGAATGTTGAAGTACGCAAATTATGATGATATTTCTGTTTATTACAAGATAGCAAAGCTGACCACTGATAAGTTTCCTTTTTCAGAGTCACTCACTGCATATGCATGTCACATCATTCTATATTGCATCTTCTTGATGCTGCACAGAGTCTCCAGACCTCCATAAGATTAAATGCATAAGATGGCCATTTCTTTAATGTAGATTGAAAGTTTGTCATGGCTGGCAGTAGTTGTGTAGGTATTTGGTTTCAGCTTTTCTTCAGGTTCATGTTCTACAAGATTTCAGCTAATAACATGTGCATGCCAATCCGTACTGCTTTTTTAATGGTTTACTTAACTTGTGTGTGTATTGTGTACAGTTCATGTGATCCTTTTCCTGGTATACACTGGTCAGCTGGATGCATGATGACTCCCAATTGGTTTTATAATTTTGGGGAGTTCAAATGGTGGTATGTTACATTCAGTTTTGCTGTTTGTCTGCAGTTGATACATCATTCAGTATTCTAAAAATGGAGCCACTGTACTTACGGAGCTGGCTCTGCTGCTGTGTTCAAGGCTTATAATGCACAATTGTTAGAACCCTTTAGAGTTACATAAACCTTAATAGTGTTACTTACATGAGATACACTACTGACACCATAATTAAATAAATGACAAATAAAATATGTCCTGTATTCTGCTGATCAGACATGCACTTAGTTTTCTCCAGGTTTGCTTCTGTATAAACCTTTCATCAGTATTGCTGTTTCTCTGGACTTGATTCTAAAATTGAAGCTACTAAATTTTAGGAGCTGTCTCTATTCCCGTCTTCAAGTGACAATGATTATTTTGTTGGGTCCGATAGAAGGGGCTAATTCCAATCTCGGTGTCACCTAAAGATGGGAGCAGAGCCAGTTCCAAAAACATAGAGGCTTAATTTTTAGTTTATTGAATGATGGATCAAGTCCAGAGAAACAGCAGTATCAGTTTGTTTTGTTGAAATTTTAAAATTACTGGAATCAGTCTGAAATTGCACTGGAATAGCATTTTTTGAACACTAATAATAATAATAATATATTACAATTTTCTGTCTTCCTCCCGTCACTTACTATTTTGTATGAAATATAGAGCCAGGGGCAGTTATCATGTTTCCCATTGCTGCTTCAGGGGTTTTGTGGTGCAAGTTATAACCTTATGCATACAGCTTTGGTGATGGAGTTCTAGCTTGGCTTCTGCACATGGTTATTGTAAAATTCTTGTGTAACATAACACTGGGATTGCATGGAATTGTGTTTTAAATGTTAACAAAAGTGTGCTATTTCTTCTGGCTGCTGGCATGATCATCTTTGGAATCAGCAATGGGTATTGACTGCTATCAGTGCTCATCTTCCAAAAGTATCAACTGTACAGACTACATGATTCATGATGGCACCATCAGTGCCACAAGTTGTGACCATGTGTTTGAGGCGAGTTACTGCATCAAAACAATTGGTCTGTATGGAGGTACATCATTATGTTCTATACTGTTTGTACTTGTGCATGCTCACACAATTCAGTGCTTGTTGGGGCTTGCCATCTTTAGATTTACACAATCATGATTCACATAAAAGAACAATGATCCATTTATTTAAGCTGTTTAGAGAATTCAATATCTAGGAATTATGTTAATTTCACTAAGTTTTGATTTTGAGTGGACAAGTAAATTAATATATTTGTTAGATTTTGAATACAGTGAAAACCCATGAAATATGACTGAAGGCTAGCAGTCACTTATTATAATAGTGACAGTTTAAAAAACTAAACAAATTTGTACTTTCTAGTATAAATTTACAGTGTTCACAATTCAAACTTATTTCTGCTGCACTGTAAAATAACATGATGAATGGCTGCTTCATTAACTTTTATCAGCCATGTGTCATTGCCTGTGCACAGACCACCTGGCCACACAGTTGAAGTCCAGCCAGCAATCCTGTAGTGCAGGGGTTTAAATCCCCCTTTCCCTTATGGTATATGTTAAATTGCTACTATTCCATCAGCAAGAATAAAGAATGTTGATGCTGTTGTAAATGTCTTAGCTGGTGGATTTATGATGCCTTCAGTTGATTAAATTTGTCTGGAAGTAATGGAACAAAATCTGCTCTGAATACAAAATAAAATACATCTTTTGCGCACAGTTTACTCCTTCATGGCTTTTTAATCACATTCTTGTTATTAGTAAAAACAATAGGACTGAAACATCATAATTTTGTATATTATTGTCTGTTAAACGTTTTTGATTTAACTGTGTAAGTGTAAGAAGAGAAACATCTCATAACATCACCAAAATACCAAAACTTAAACTTTTTGTACATTACATAAAGAATGACCACTGTTTCTCTGGCCACCAGATTTGGTTGAGTTAAATTTAATAGGTGGATTTTTGTTCTTTTTGCCATCCCATTATGTGCCATTGTTGGCACTTAGGCAGATGAGGCATAGTTCCTACTCTTTCTTAACCTCTGCACTAGAAGGGTCAGTAGCATGCTCCAGCTGCACTTTACCCCTGGGAAAGGGCCCTGGTACCTATTGGACAAGAGGCTGGGTGCACCTTGGAACTGGTCTGGATGAAGAGGCTGTAAGAAAACCCTCTGCCTGTGTCGGGGATCAAACCCTGATCAGCCAGCCTATAGCCAGTCATTATACTGACTGAGATACCTGGTTCATAATAAGCTACATTACATGTCACAAGTATTATCAGTCCACATATGGTCTAAACTGTCCAGGACCTGCTCCACTCTGTGCACTAGAAGGTGTTCAATTATTCCCCAGACAGCCTGGACCTGTCACCTTGTAACTTGAACCGTGTGGTTGGCCTTCTCCAGAAAGCACGAGAAGGCTGTAGATTCAGGTCAGATGAAGATGTTAGGGCTGTGGTGATTCCAGCAGGAGAACAGGGAGTTCTTTGTGGAGGGGATCCATGAGCTAGTGCATCAGTTGGATGCCTGCCTCAAGACCCATATATAGATTATTAATGGCCTCCACTACTTTACTCAGAACAATTCCCAAATGGGTTTCATTTGAACTGTGACACTCACGTGGCTGATGATTGTGTAGATGAGGTCAATTAATGTTTCAAGCAAGTAATGTTTGCACTGATACTTTATTTTAAAATAAAAATGCTGCTAATGTGCATACTGAATTTGTTCTGTAGAATGTACATATTTTGTTGAATTAAGACTGGGTCACATGAAGTAAGCATCACAAATGTGAAACAACCTTTTTGAAGGATGGTACTTGTGAAGTTTCACTGTATTCAGAATAAAACACAAAGGGTGAATATTCAGTGCCTTGAAATTTTGTTTTGTTTCTGCAGTCCCACTCAGCAAGCATTACACACTCTTACTTGAAAGTATTAGTATTTATTTCATACAACAATGGGTGGTTTTTCTTTACTCCTTCCTTATATATTTTTTTCTTTTTACCTTTGTCCTGTGACTTATTACATGCCTTAATTTCTGAAGGTGACTGTAGTCTGTTACAATGTTTTTACAAAGGTGCTATATAATTAAAACTAGTATCTGGCTCTTGGTTGGTTAATGCACAGCATACATTTCAGTAGCACTATATTTCTGTAACAAGTGCTTGAAAGAAGACCAACACAAGAGACTTCATTAGGTTGTGTAGGATTACAGGACATAATAGATTCAAAGGCAATGAACATTCACTCTGTATATGAGAAAATAACTCCCTGGCACAGGTTAACATGTTTACTGTTACCATTTATTTTTATCCCAGGCTTTTAAACATTGTGGTTATTATTCTTAAATTTCTCAGTGTGTGCAGGATTTGTAAGTGTGGACACTGCTACCCACTGTGGCCTGTACATGATACATGCATACTGTAATCTGAATGGTTGGCATATGTGATGAGGCATCTTCCATTTTTAGGCACCAAGTTGCAAAATGGCACTTTGATAGCTTTGATAGCTATGTGTGTGTGTGTGTGTCATCATGAAACCGCTCATGAATGGAAGATTTCTATCTTCTGGGTTGTTGCGCTGTGTAGTCTGGTCAATGTTTACCAACGTTTCAGAGGTCATACTGCCTCGGTCATCAGGGCGATGACGGAGGCAGTATGACCTCTGAAACGTTGGTTAGCATCGACCAGACTACACAGCGCAACAACCCAGAAGACATAAATCTTCATACTCACCGCTGTGAAAACCTCAAATCTTACACTCATGAATTGTGTAACAGATTTTCATGAAATTTGTTATTGGGCAGTTTTAAAAAAGTTTGTTAACATCCAGTTTTGGTTAAGACTGGATAAAATTAATGGGCACTTTATACATATCTCTGTATGCAACAGTGACTGAGTGGAGAGTCTCCATACAAATTCTTATCAACATGTAGCCAGACAAGCCATAGCTTAATTATTTCTTTGCTACCAGTGGAGACATGGCATTGGCATGGAAACAAATACAAGCATCGTAGATTTACCAGGTACAAGGTCTGCAGTGGATAATGGTGACCTACATGACAGTGAATAAGTTGTATGTGGTGGGTGGTATGCAAGGAACATCATAAGTGCATGCTTTATACCTGTGCCAACTTATATTACCTTTATTGAATAAAGTGTATGAGAAGTGGGATATTTATGTACTTGAGGGGTGGGAATCACATAAAAGCAGACTGTCAGTAATTAAGGTTAAACATTTTATCTTCCAGTGTATTGTTTCTTGACATGATTATCATTTCTTCATGCTGTGCTGATATTAAACTAATACTGCAATTTCAGGTGGCCTCGGAACAAAACGATTTTGTTCATCTTTGGATTTGGGAAACTATTGCAATTATATCAGACAACCTGGTGACCAACTTGAATATCGTTCGTGTGTGTTCACATGCTCATCTGATGGCTGCAACCTTGCGGAATCTAAGAGGCCACACTTTCTAGTCACTTTGCTCAGTGTGGTCTTGTCAACAGTTTTAGCAATTTTGTAATCCCTGCAGTCACAGGAAAAAAAGTGAATCTCCACTTTTTTCATACTACCACTTCCAAAAAAAAGTGTTTTATAGTTACCAAATCACATATGTGTAAGTATGTAATCAGTGTTCAGAGAAGGATAAGAATCTGAAATCTGAGTGTTGTTATATTGCATTTTTGAAAGTTAAAAAATTGTCATTGTTTCACTGTTTCAAATCCAGGGCAAACTATTTTGACATTTACAGAATAAGGAATAAACAAATTTACAATTTTTTAAAAGTCAGTGTTGTTCAAGTACTGTTACTTGCAGTTCAGTTACCATTCAAGACAAATATGTAATTAATGTATAATATTTTCATAAATTTTAAACACAGATATGTTAAAAAAGAACATTAGATTTACAATAGCTGTGAAGACAAGCTCAAACTACTCCAGTAGCCAGTACTTTGATAAGTCGGTTTTGGAAATGGATGTAATAATTTTGTTTTCAAGATTGATATATATATTTATATATCATAATATTTGTTTTCTAAATATCTTACTGTTTGAAGGGTTGCAGTGTTTTAAATCTATTAAAGAAAAATACATTATTCATTATTCTCTACAGTATAGTGTTTGATGTTTGTGATTAAATTAACCTTTAACTTTTATCATATGGGAATAAGAGCCTTAATCTTCCATACTTTGGGACTGCTAACCAGACTTCAACTCTGGGGTGATAGAGATTAATTGCTGTGATGGATAAAATTTTCCCATTTGTCATGTATCTATAAATTAAAGGTTAATATGCTGCAGAATGGGATGAAGTGGATGAATGTTTCATTTTATATTCAGTATGACAATTTTTCATAATAATACTGATGTCTTTTAGAAGGATTTTCTGTAAGAGAAGCTCTTAAAGCAATTCATTTGCTTGAATTATCAGTGATTGATTTGTTTGAATTGTCTTATATATCCTGTGTTAAATACTTTAAATTAACCTTTTTTATAGACATGTATTTTTGCTCACCTGAAGTATGGGATTTTGATATTTTGTTTTGGAGTCTTTAAAACACAATAGGGAGTGATTACAGAGTCACATATTATCTGTACTTTATTTAGAGCCTTGCATTATAGTGTATACATATAATGTTTATGTTTATTAATTTTTAAGTGTATTATTGTTCAAGAATGGTATGTATTGTTGTATACCAAGGCTATGAGATGAGATTTTTATATCAGAACATTATAGTTGTGATTTCTAAATTAGAAATCAAGATCTTAAGCATATACTCAGGATACAAACAATGACTGTGAGGTGACAATACAAACTATGGAGATTTTTTTCTTCAGCAGTCTGATTAAGGCAGACAGGCCAACATACAAAATAAATATATATTGTGTGAGATTTCAAGATGTTTAATTATTTAGAGGTGTTTGATATCTGTAGGATTGCCACCTTCCATAACTTTTCATACTAGGAACAAGAGTTAAAGTTTGAAATATGTTGTGACAAACTGATCTAGAATGAGGAACTATAGGGCTGAATACAAAAGAATAAATACAAAACATTTGGTCCAAGTATTGTGTGGCAGAACTTCAGATCCACTATCTCTTTTTTGCCCTGTATGGAGGGTGTGTGACCCTGAACATTTACAAATAGTTGATTAGAATAATAAGTAATCGTAGATGCTGCATCAATAATACAGGCATTATATTGCAAGTTCATAACAATGGTAGTAATTTTTGTGTGCTGACTCAACAGCTACAAGAGTTAGTAATAAAATGTACGTGCAACAAGCACCAGAAGAAGTTTGAATTACATGGTAGTGTCTGCAACAACTAGAAACGTGTGGTGGAAAGGCACAGGCCAGCACACATGGAGGACAGTGTTTCACACATACGTGAAGTGATTTTAAATTGTATCATTACAAAATCAAAGTGGTACAGATGATCATTACACTAGTGGAAATGTGAGTTTTGTTGGGACTCCTTACAGTTTGTGGAGCAGTACTGCAAAATGTACAATATGGTGTGTAATCAGCAAACCTGGACTGGTCTTTGTGCAGGCCACCATAAGAAGCCAATGGTACCTGCAGCAACTGCAAAATGAGGTCATTCTGGTTATTCAGAGAGCAAGGCATATGAACACAACACTTTTCCAGCGGAATGTGCACATACAGCAAATGTTGTCTTGGACATCACGGTTGATATGCTTTGTAGTCGTGTCTCGTCAAATCGATTTCCAGGGTGCTTCAGGCGTTGGTGGTCCTGGTCACCACATTCACTAGGTATGAATCTCTGCAGTTATTTCCTTTGAGGCTATGTTAAAGATTGTTTGTACCACACCAACTCACACACAGTTCAGAGTTGCAAGCAGAAATTGAAGCTGTTGATGAAGAGCTTACAGGTGACATGTCACATAACATACAGTCCACAGATCAGGAGAAAAGCCCTGGAACTGTCTATAAAAACATTATCAATGGCAGTACTGGAGTAATTTTGAATTCTAGAGGAAGTTGACTATTGACATGAGATTAAAGAATGTTATTAGGGAGTTCAGACATTGTTTGTTGTAGCTTTCAGTAAGATAATCAACATTAATGTCACCACAAATGACAGATTCTGCCTTAGGTTTATAAAGGTAATTTATAATTCCTTCTAACTTGTGTAAGAATATTTCAAAATCGCCTATGGGAGATCTGTGTATAGCTAGAATATATATGTTGGAGAATTTAGATTCCTCAGAGTTTAAGTTCAATCAGTGGCACCATACTGTGGGGTTCAAATCCCCTATTCCCACATGTTATGGGTTATTGAACCGTCTTACTACACATGGTTGTTGGCAGTTATGTTGCAGAAAATTTATTTTAGTCAGAGGCCATGTTTGATGAAAAGGATTGAGTACATAACTGGATGATGATTGTAAAAAGCAAGAAGTTATAAAATTCCATTATTTTGCATTTATTTTAGTTAAAAGCATCAACAAATTACAGCTTTTAGAAAAGTATGAATGACTAAGCCAAACCGAATTATATATATGTATGTATATAATGCATAAAATAAATCTTTTTACATAGAATACAGTAAAATAGATACATATAGAAAAGTGACATGCTTCTTATAATTATCCCTGCCTAGTTAAAGATGTACTTTAAACAGTGCTAGCAACTTGTGAAGTTAAGATTAACATTTGAGAATTAAAATAATATTGTAAGGTATAAGGATGAAATTCTGTTAAAGACATTAAAGAATAAGAGATTAATGCAATTAAAGATCTTGATATAAGGTGTCAAGTATGTAATGTCGGCTGTGGTCTTTTTCTTTACTCAGCATAGTTGCCCAAAAAAGTTACTTTCAATATTTATGTCAGAGACCACATTTAATATTTTTTTCCTCACCATAAATTGAAATTGCCTGACATATCTCATATGGATATGTGATTCCAGTTTATATTAATCTGTTTGCTTAATTTACTTGCTTATTTACAGAGGTTTATTTTGCAGTTTTTATTTAGTAATGTATGAAATAATTTTTCTGCATGTCCTTATTTCTGAGGCATAATAGCATAAGTTATTATTATTATTATTATTATTATTATTATTATTATTATATTATAATAATCAACAATGCACAGTATTTAAATAAGAGGAAATAATTTATGGTTCACACCACACAAAAGAATAATTGTACAGAAAAATTACAGGAAGCTACACCAGCTCTGTTTTTGAAGAAATTAGACTGCATTACCAAGCTGAACAAAATTAAAATAAAGCAAAAGAGAGTAGATAGATGTAAGCGCTGTTTTGTTATGGGTTATTGAGCTGACCTGCTCACAGTTTTGGCCAAACATATGAGCTTGGCAATGCTGATTTGTAATGGTAATCGTAGAGCTGAGCTTGGATGAAAGCTTCCTTATCCTCTGGTTCAGGGTCTGTTGAGGCCATTCCTGGAAGATATTGGTCAACAAAATGCATGCCAAATATATGAGAACATACAAAAAGCATGTTGCACTGTCATCCATTTCTACTTCTACATGTAAATTCTCCCAGACTCCACCCCTTCTAGAGCCACAATTTTTCGAAAAAAATTTGAAGTCGAAAATTCGCTATTTTTTTGGTTTTGTGCGTTTTTTGGACAATTTCCAGCGTTTTTTGATTTTTTGAAAATTTTGAATTTTTTTCAAAATTATCCCCTCCAAAAACTGACAAGCAGTTTCTGCCGGACACGGTCTCTGCAAGAACTGTCTCTGTAAGACTTGGACTTAGACATGCAGTCAGCAGACCTTGTACAGCAGAAACCGTGTGAGGCAGAGGAGAATGCGTACGGCAGAAAGCTCGTCTTCGGAAACCTACTAAGCGAGTGACCGTGTGAGGCTGAGACTAGGTCTGGCAGAGGGCGTGTGAAGCAGACACCAAGGCCTGCAGTCAGTGTGTGGAAGAACCTGGGTCTAGGAGAGAAGGGATGTGCCGAGACAGAGACGTGTTCAGGTGATTTTCGGAAGGGGAGAATTTTGAAAAAAATTGAAAAAATTCGAATAGTCAAAAAAGCTGGAAATTGTCTAAAACGAG
>NW_019059664.1:0-11694 GCF_000696155.1 Zootermopsis nevadensis | reverse complement strand
CGTTGAGCCAATGATTTCGCAAACAGGAATTAGAGCGACGACAGGCAAGATGGTCCAGCCAGTCGGCAGCAAGCGGAGAAATGCTAAGCGACGGATTGTCGACCCTACGTCTGTCCGCTGGTTATTACGATAAAGTTCACCACTTTGCATCCAGCAATCTTAGAAATTCTAGTTCGGCCGAATAATTAGTTTTTCAGGAATATGATGATGATTCGGACTTAGGAGAAGCAGAAACTTTGGTTGTTTGTAGTATCAACGATTCTGTTTTGTGTAATTGCCCTGTGTAGAAGTTTCTGATCCGGACATAGTAATTAGCAGCATTAAAGACACGGTCGCGCCGGCCAGCATATTGTCAGAGAGAGCTTACAATGACTTAGTAACGACAGGTTTAGGCATTTTGGTTTTGCCACTACAGAATTTGCTACTCATTTACGCTCTTGGAACGAAGTCTAAACGAGTTAGGACCCAGGTCTTTTTGGCGTCTAATTTAGGAAAGGATGAGTTCCAACATGTGTTTCTGGCATCGTCGCTGTTAGCGTCAGATATAATATTAGGTTGTGACCATTTTGGTTGCATGGCGTTGTTCTTGGTTTTAATTGTAAGTGTATTGAGTATTCCCTGGGTGGATTAAGGAGAACTATAAATTTTAGCTAGAGTGTAGAGGCGGAATCTTGCGAAGTAGGACGTGTAGATAGCAGTTTGTTGTGCGGCAATATTCGGTACAGGCGGTACGATAGCCCATCTAGATCAACTCATACCACAGAAAGTTTAAGTAGTCCCGACGATTTATATAAATCTATAGCTAGTGAAGCTTATGTGTTAGAGCGGAGTTCGCTTTGTGTTGATGTTGATGTACGGCGCGAATGCCATGTTACTGATGAGGTAGATTGTATGGATATTTTTGAAGTTCGAGGTAGCCTCGGAAATAGGCAAATAGTTGATGAAGAGATGTGGTATAGACCAGAGATTATGCAGCTTATTCCTGATGGTACTCGCAGTTTTGGTAACGAATGTCCCGACGCTCGTGCTATTGGTGAAGCGGAAATCTGGAATTTGGTTGGTGGTAATTGTTATTAGAAGGACTAATGAAGTACGCCACTTTCTTAACGTCCAGACCTGGCCGTTGTAAGGAGTTTGAATTTGAATTCAAATTCGTTGATGATAAGTCAATTGTAGGTTAGGTTAGGAAGCTGAGACTTGTTTTAACTCGCCATTCTTGAATCCACATACCGTTGTGCTCAGGCAATGTAAAGCGCCTAGGATATGTGTCGATGCCAGGAGGATTAATGACGTAAGTTTACCAGACAGGACTAGGACGCCTCCGCTGAACGATCACTTGCAGAAATTTCATGGAGTTAAGTACATGTCGTCCATAGATTTGAGTTGAGCTGCAAATTCCCTTGAAGAACGCGTATAGGGCTTATACTGCATTTTTATTCGAATCAACAGTCTGTAAGTATAAACGTATAAAAATTTATTGCCAGCTTTTATTAGAGCACTACAGCTGGTGCTAGGTGGTGACACCACGGAGTTTGTCGTAGCAAATGTAGCCGACGTGTTGGTCTACTCACGCAGCTATCGGGAAAGAAGCTACTTTGGAACGCATAAGTCGTCTCCTTCCCTATCCTTTACTTCCTCCTTCAAGCGTCAGTAAGCTTGCTTGTAATTGATCGTTTAACTTTCTTTGAACTATTAAAGTTGATTAACAAACTGTCACGAATCCAGTTGAGATAACATGCACTCATAATAATAAGGGTTACCAATTGAACCACAGCAATTATAGTTTAGTAAGAAAACAGAATGAGAGCGAACTTTGTAAAGATATTTTACTTTTTCAATCTATTTTGTTGTTTGGTATGAAAGATTATGTGAGTGAAGTTATTATGTAAGTTTTCTGTACGAATGTGACTTAAGAGGGAGCATAAAAAAAGTAAAACCAAGTAAACCTAACACCTTAAGGCATTGTTATAGAAAACGCCTAATGTAATCTAGTGCAGTGAGAATTCGCTGGAAGAGAAGCTGATGGTAGTGTTACATAATTACCATATTTCTTGTCCTATTTAGTGTAGTGTGTTTGTATTTTGTTTAGAGGTGAAGCATCTGATGGGCGTGAGTTGTCATCTCAGCACTTTCAAAGATTTTGAAATAGTGATGTTACATCAATTTATTGGTTTAGGTTAATTCTGTACTCGTAATGAATCCAACATTTTGTGCTAGGTCACAAGGCTTGTTATTATCCACTCATTGACGTGTTTTTCTCGGACAAAACGTGGACCCGCGCCAAGTGGGAGTTGTTATTACATTTCCTTTTGCGGCAGATATTGAAATATAGATTGTCCGACCGTAAGCATGTTTACGGTGTAAAAGGAGTTTTGCCGACTGTTGAAACACAACACTTTGTGAGCTCGGAAGAGGTGCAGTGATTTGTAAGAAGATTGTGAAATTAATAAAGTGGTTGATTTATTTGGTACGAACTGGGCGTGAACCCAACTGAGATGAGTCGTTGCCTACCGACAAAATGAGCTAAACAAATACCCCTGACAAATCCCGAAGACCCAACTTATCCCACCAGTTACACACGGTCCGGGATGGAATGCAGTGTGTGACCAACCAAAACATAGCGGACGCTGTGATCCACCGGTCCGTGGAAGCGATAGGTTACAGTGTGTTTTTTGGCGCGACAACGAGGGGTCCGACTTCGGGACTCGTAGCAGTCGATAGGAAGAATTGAAGGAAGGCCACTTCCGACGGATCGACAGCAATAGTGAGTGACTTGGGGGAGGGGAGCAAACCACAGCGTCCCAGCATCCCGACGCTGGTCACAAGGACATCGAAACGACGACCACGCCTATTGACAGTATCGTAGCTGTAGATCATCTTCTACGCCGAATCAGGTCAGTCACTTCGTGAAGTTATGGCTGGAAGGCAGCTGCGGAATAGGACTGTTGAATTCGATTGAGAATTGATTGAAGATGGTGGAACGGACACTGAGATGCCGTATGCACAAATAGAGAGATTTAGTGAGCCAGGTAACCCGGTACCCGGAGTTCTGTAGTATTGGAAATGGCCACCGAGACGAGCAATAAATTTGTAAATACCGCACAGGGGATGGAAAATATGGCAGGCCTTCAGCAGGTGACTGGGTGTGGGTTGTATCAATGTTTTTAAATATTTCAATTTAAAATTCATGATCATTTGTACAATTTATACTTGTCTGTGTAAATCTGTTCTACATATAACAAATTGTTTGTGTCTTCCACTTTGGCCAAGACGAGGACCTATAGATTGACAATTTGAGACTGTTTACTCTAGATTTTCTGGTTATTAAAGAAAGCAAAACTCCATTGACATATTAACAAAGTAATATCTTCATGTATAATCAACAAAGTTTATGAAGACATTATAATACACAGATACAATATAACCCCTCTGATAATGTGGTAAAAATTAAATGTTTCAAAATAACAAAAACAAATTAAAATCACATCCATGAATAAATTAAGAGAAACTTACATCTGTTCAGAATAATTTTCTTTTATTTTCTCCTGTCTAGAGACATAAAGATTAAAATACAAGTATCTATAATTTCATTTGTCAATGTCAGTCTCAAAGGCTGCAATGCCACACGTGTTCCTCTGAAACATTGGTAACCATCTACAAGACCACAAGTTAAAAATATGTGGAAGATCATTTTTGACATCTTGACTGCCATCACAACTTAAGATCACAGTTTTACCCATTTACTTCCATGGGTGTGAAATCTGATATTTGAGAACAAGGTTCTGTAGAAAATCATTGGATCTAAGAGAGGGGCAGCAACAGGATTCTGGAGAAAACTGAATTGTGAAAATCTTCATAATTTCTAATCTCCATCAATTGTTATTTGGATGATCAAATCAATGAGAATACGATGGCTGGGGTATGTAAAGTGCACGGAGTATATGCGAAATGCATGACGTCGAGGGTGGGAATGTCATTGAATTTAGACTTGTACCTCAGCCTTCCACAAAAATCAAACCACAAATCTTGTCCCTCCACCTTACGCAAGTAACATCTAAAGTACTTAGAGAGCATTTTATGCAAGCAAAGACATTTCCAGAATAAACGTGTTATTAAAACTGATACTCGCATGTTGATAGTTGTAAAACATAACATAATTACATCCACTGAGAATATTTAATCTTAAATTGAACTTGTAATGAGAATTGATGTGATGTCGCAAAAATGTGACTTTGTTAGAAAACAAAAGTTAGTATTTTTATAAATACATGTCATTTTGTATTTTATTATAAGTTTCGAAATTCCTTTGGAAAATGTAACGAAATTCATGGAGCAAACGTATTCTTGAGAAACTTGTACTCCGGTCAGAGAAATACACAGCTCTGTAATATAATAAGTTAGTAAGTTGTTACCCCCTTCTTAATCCCTTCGTTAGAAGACTACCCCTTATCGGCTGTTGTCCGTATTCTCCTGATGTGAAACACCATGGTGCCAAAGGGCTCACTCAACACGGTTTTGGAAAATGAGAACAGAACTTAACTAATGTTTAGTTACGTAGTAATAACTTTCTGCAGATGAAGATCGCTCGCCTCCATAATGACATTGATTGCCTTAAAGAGTTCACATTTTTAAAACCCAGTGTTAACGGAAAGGAAAGCCTGAATTAACAATCACAATATGTAATTATGGGTTTTGTAGATTCTCAGAACAAAAAGACATAACTTCCCTACATGGGATTAACCAGCCGATCCTTGTTATGGACATGCTTTGGACGTTAAATATTTGAAAGTACAAATGTGCATGTCTATTCTTCTGAATATGCAGACTTGTAACATTCTGGGCTCTTGCGGGAATAAATAATGTGTTACGTTAACCACGTCTGAAGTAATGGTACTTTATTGTGCGGTATTGCCCGAGTGCCAGGCAGTTTGTCGGCATATTGTGTTTTTGAGCCCTGGTTTATGATCTGTTAAGCTGATACAGAATTTGACTTTATCTCGGAAACACGCTATGTGATCCCCATTTTATAACATCTTTTACTCTGTATGTGTCTTAACTAAATTGAAGTTAATTAGTTTTGTGTATTTTTTTGGTAATAATCTGTACTTATACATCAAGCCCTTAAAAATACCGTACAAAATTACATGAATAAATAAATATAACCGTTATCGGAAAGCATCGTCTTTATCTTTATGGCATTTGGAAATGGTGGTACTTCGCCAGAAACATGGCAGAATTACACGGTATATTGGCGCAACTCAACCAACATTTTTTAAATACATGTAATACATTATAAATAAATAAAAATTTCACGTGTGTTGCCTTCGTAATGAAGTTTTTGTAAACGATGTTCATGAAGCAACAACTTTTTATTTTCCTTTAAGATGGCGTGATTTCCCCCACTTCCCCTAAAACCATGAAGACGCTTTCGTAACTCGAAACATGTCGCCTGAAATGAATTTCATACAAGTCGCTAAGTGAAACTAGTATGTGTTCATGGATAATAATATTTTGGATACAATGAAACGTCTTTATAATAATTTAGTGTTAATAAAACTTCTTGAGCAGAAAATAACGAAGAGAAATAATAATTCCAACTATGACTTATTACTCATCTTGGCTACTACATCACATCCCACTTTTCTTCATTATTTTCTAGAGGAACGTAATTAAAATTGACGTGTTTGTCGAGGTTGTAATCAAAGGCTTACTCCGCAGGGTTTCCTACGCGAACAGTTTTTTACGTGTCTACTAAATTAATTTGGATGTGTGTTTGTAGGCGTAATCTTTTGCATTCGGTAGGTCCTTGACGACACAAATCGACATCCCATATCTACAAAAATTACATTTTGACGCCTGGTACCTGCAATTTAAAAAGTGAAAATAAAACCTTTCTCATCATCCATCAGTATTTTCTATACTCAACACAATTTTTATCATATTTCGCGGACACAATTACAGAAAATATGTAGCTCTACATGAGATGAGGTAACTCATGACGAAATGCGACTTCTACCAAAAATAATTTACTTAATATAAATTTAAAAGAAATGTAATTTGAATGTCAGTGCAATTATTTAAAGAAATTAACCATTTCCTTAAAAATATATATACTTTTCTTCTGATGTTCTAAACTGAAATGTATTGACGTAAGAAAGTCCATGCCTGATTGCTGGCTCTCTCTTTGGGTAGAGTGGAAAACTGCTCGAAGCTGAAGGCACAGGCTTCCACCGAAATATCGTTGCTTGTATTTTGTTTCCAGACAAACTTCGCAAAAAATTCCCCAATGGGACTTCAGTAGACGATTCCCACGTGATCTTTCTTTTACTCATATACACATAGAACACCGGCCAACATGCTATTATAACATAATACATTTTATTACATCAAAATGGAGGGACAGATTATGAATATTTTAAAACGTTGTCAAATGAATTATGTTCTGCGCCAGATGTGTTTGCTATACTTCATTAAGCCATTACCCTCGGTCAGAATAACACTTCAATCAAATATTCTTTGGAGAGAGACGCGTGTTTTGTTTGAGAATTGCGGCCATAACAATATTTCCCCCTTTTAGCAATTTGTTTTCAAAATTTAGTTTATTTTTGTCTGTCCTGCCAACAATAGTTCTAGAGAGGTTCTGTTGAAAGTAAACCAACAACAAATGAATTTCTGTGAGATATCTAGCTCTTGCACAGACAAATGTGAAGAAAACTGTCTTCTGTTATGTTTGTGGGGCTGCTTACTGACTCCATCATCAGATGGCACAAGACTGCATTGAGAAACACACCAAGAGACAGCCATTTTCAAATAAACTTCCATCCAAAGAAAGAAACGTGAGACGGATAGGCGTCGTTAGATGTGAAACCAGCCTAACATTTTGATGAAAGCCAATGATTATAGCGACGCTGATGCGCTGAACGCCAGAAATGTCCTGCCCAAGAGAGTACTCCTGATCAAAGAAACTTACCCTAAGAGCTCTAAATAATGCATTTACAGTTGATGTCTGATTAGCATTACCTAGTCATTTGCTCTCTCCTTCAACGATTCAACTTGACCGCAACATTGCCCTGCCTGCTTTCATTCAACCCCCCTTCCCTCACACCTTTTTCCGCGTGCTGCATTCAATGCCCTGAATAAGTAGTTAGAACCTCTGAAACGTCGGTCAGTTTAAACGACACTACATCGTGCAGCACCCGCAAGATCGCGAGTATGTCAACCGGAAATGATTCACATCCTAGTGCTTTCAGAAAGTAACAGTTTGTGATTATACAGTTCTGAACAAACAAACCAAGAAACAAACCATTTTCTTTCCTCTTCATTGTAAATTTCGCTAACGTCATAACAATCACAAATGACAATGTGCGTGTCGATCATTTCTACGTTGAAGTATCTGTCTGGGATGATCCGGTAAGGGATCACGGTCCACGTGTCTTCTGCAGGGTCATACTTTTCGGTTATGAGCTTGTATAATGTACTGTTGTCTCCTCCTGCACACATATTCCGTAATATGTCACATTATATACAAAAAAATCTGCCAAACGAAACTTACTCTAACCCCATTCAGCGGGCCCTTCTTGATATTTATTACTCTGTCACCAGGCCATGAAATGTTTGGCTTTTATGGAGCCTTAAGATTCATTACCTTATTCACAAAAGTCGGTAGTTGAACCCTTCCCACATACTGTAATTACTCAAAGACATTTTAATATTATCCTTCCTTTTACGCCTATGTTACACAAGTGGTATCTTACCTTCAAGATTACACAATTAGAACTTTCTAGATGTATGTATTTCTCGTAACTTCAATGCTTCACACTCCGTCCTTCATACACAATGGACTTTATGCTCTTAAAATTTGTAATTTCATAAACGTAAGGAATGGATGAAATACAGAAAAGAAAATTCATTCCCTTTTGCAGTGTTTGTATTAGTACCAGGAACGAAGTTAAGGATCAAATAGCTGCAATATTATTTTCGTACTTGTAGCTCGATTAGTGAACAAGGGAATCTATGAAGCATTTACTTTAATGCTGGAGTTTATTGACGGTACAGTAGAAACAGGATTGTAGTTTACCAAAGTTTTAGAGGAACATACAATTCAGTTTACTGTCCATTTCTCATTTTGTAATTTGGATTTCTGTCTTCCTTCCTCTGCACTAACAAATGAACTGGTTTCTTCTTTACAATCATGGACTCTGCTTGACACATCTGATGACTTCTTTGTAATGTCCTGACTATTACTCGATGTTTTATTACCTTACCCTTTAACACGAGGCTGGCGGGCCTCCAGCCTCGTGCTAATCACATCCAATTTCTCAGCAGCTGGGTTTAGAATGGTTCCTGGCACTGTATTAAATTGTAAAATAGGGAAAAAATTAGCTCTCTGCGATATATAAAAATATTTACATTCAGTAGGTAAAACCAAAATCTGGACTTTGTGACAAATGGGGCATGCGTAGTTGAGATCCCACAAGAGATTATCTGTTGTTGAAAATATATTCTAACCATGAATCGGGGTTAAGAAAATACTGACAAACTTACCGTACTGTTCATAAAGTCTGAAGCACTCAAAGAAAACTAGGAAAACATTGCACAATAATAAGTTCTATAAGTAGGATAGAGGAACATCACTCAGGATATCTAGAAATCTTACCTAGGACGTACAGACTGTCATGGAAGACGGCGCAAGAATGACCTACACGTCCAGAATGCAATTTTGCAACGAGCGTCCATTGGTTGGTGACTGGGTCATACACTTCCACCGTGTTCAAATAATTATAAAATTTAGAATATCCACCAGTGACGTATATTTTGTCTGTAAAAACAAATTACGTATGTGACACAATCTGTATACAGGTTTGACGTAGACAGAGGCATTACACTGCTCCACGCAGAGCACAAACATGGGAAAATATGTACTTAAATTCGTAAATCTATTAATGATATTGTATTTAATGTCCCCCTTCGTGTCATAGCAACTGTACGGACACGGCTGTCTCTATTCATTTGTTTCTTTCTTTTCAACTTTATGTATTTCAATGAATGGAGACAATTAGCGTGAGAAAGGAAACGAGATTAATGGATGAAAAACTGATACAATTTAATATAAACAGCATAAAATTTTTAAATTAATGCATAATGGAAATGTTGGTAAGTTACATCTTCTGTAAAACGAATTTGATTACATTTGTTACCGGATATGTACGGCACAAGCTGCCAAGAGGTGCTTTAAATTTTTAACACAATTTGCTATTTTATGAGATTATTAACTGTCTCAAAAACGTCATAAATCTGTAGTACAAGAAAGGCAGAAGACGATGTACACGGAAGGGTTACAAGAGCAAAGGAAACCATCACGCACTCAGAACGTCAAGTCGTTGGAGTCTGTGAAATAACGTAGTACATAGCACGGATAAAAGGAAGTGGGACAATGAAACAAGGTAAACTAAAGTCAGTTCAAGAGCGAAGAGGAAAGAGAGAGAATATTATGACATATGATTATTACGAAATAAATCACGCCTCTCATTTTTAAAGGGTTATTTCTACTAGTTTACAGATGTTTCAGATCTGCTTGCTGCCTTGATGACGTTCTTGCGTTGTTAGACGCCGGGAGACAGACGCCTCGCCTTCTACACTAATTCACACAGTAATCTTTCACAGGTTCTCCGTTACCATTTAGCACAGCCGCACTTGTGTTCCACCGCTGCGAGTTCATAGGAGCGATAAAAGACCACTGGTTCGTCTTGTAGTCATATCGCTCCACCGTTTCGTGTTGCTGACCATAACCACGACCACCCATGGCATACACCATTTCTCCCAGAACTGTCACAGCTAAGTTCCTTCTGAAAAGAAAAAAGTTCAGACTTTGCTATGCTTCGTGTTCCTCTGGCGTTGATGCTCATTAATTGCTGACACAGATACATTTCCTCTCGCAGAATACAGTTCTTGCTTCGTCATTGTTAAATAAAAATTCAAATCAATTAAGAAGCTAATAATATTCTTGAAACTTCGAGAAAATGCGAACGAAGTTTGTGATTAACTTCCATTCGGCTTTGATCGACGACCAACATTGTCACAAATGTCTTCCTACCAATCCACACTTTAAGTGAAGCTCGTGTATGTGGGTGGTAAAGTTAGAGCCCCTGTCCACATATATATGTTGACTAACACAGCGACTATCAGCTTTTGAAGTAGGACTCTGCTCGAAGGAGTTTGTCAGTTAGCGAACTGCATATTTACCTGCGTTCATGCATAGGCGCCACCTCGCGCCACGTCTTCGTAACAGCGTTGAAGCAATGACATGAGCGTAATTCTTCAATGCCGCAGTCGGTACCACCGATGACGTAAATGTCGAAACCGACTACTGCCGTGCCATGGAAGGCTCGCGGACCGATCGAGTCGACCTGCTCCAACTGCAAGAACGACAGGTCATGGCTTTATGTTTCTTTGGGTTACAAGGTCTACTAATGTGAAGTCCTTACATTAGAGTCCAAGCAACCATCGGAGCAGAGGTACAAACTCAAGAGCCGACTGAAATTGCTACACCGTGAACGGTGACCGGGCCTAACGCGCTCGACAAAGACCGTGAGAAAGGAACTTGGAACAATGGTGGAATTATGGGGGGCGGAGGAAAGAGGAAGAAACTTCAACATTATCAGAGTTCTCTTCAAGTCGACGAGTTACTGAAGGACACTTCATTCTCTCGATCTCTGCTTACAGAGAAATGTAGAATTTCTGATCAACAGCTCACATTTCAGTTTCGTGTGGTGGTGAAGACAGATGATGTTGTTTTGGGTTTCATCGACGCATAGCTGGAGGCAGTACGTCCCTCACTCCAAACCAAAAAGTGTGCCATAAAATTTACGCGGCGTTACCACCCAGAAAGCGAACATCGACAATGATCAGTAATTCATTTATTACGTTGAAATCCACACTGATCATCAATGATGATTTCGTTTCGTGTTTAAAATCAGCAAACAGGTTGCCATGACAGTTGATGTAGGACGCTTATTGTAAACGGTATTTAAGGCAAACTTCACACTTTTCGTTGATTCCTATTAGAAGTTACATTTTACATAAGACACGACATTTAATCTATTCATTTATTCTTTTTAATTAATTTAATTGGAGCTTCTCTTAAAAAACGTGTTCACTGCCATGGAAATAAAAGAGGCAAAGAGGTTTGTGAGTTAGCATAAATAAGCAAAAACTAGAAAAGCTAGTTATATCTTGGAGGCGTCATTTAACAAAGATCTGTAAGAGTATAAATGTGTACAACTCACCACACTCCATCGGCCTGCTCGTATGTCATAAGTTTCAATCGCAACTGTCGGACTTTGGCCATGATACCCACCAATAGAAAACAGAATGTCCTGTGGGATTCGCGGTTGGGCAATGCTTGGTGTCACGAATTCCTTGTCTTCTTCCTTCGACATTTGCACGTCTCGTAGGTACGCGCTTGTCTCCAAGATCACGGGATTGCACGCCTCATTTTCCGTCACGTACGGGTGCTTCGATACCTGTTGAACAGTTCAATGTGGACCTTATAAACATTTACGAAGGAATGGCATGTTCCATTGCAGAGGAGAAAAGAAATTGACGCATAATTTGATTGATAAACGTATTTAAAGTCTCTCCCGTGCAAGATGAACGCTGTAAATACCACAATATATTTGATTCGATGACTTCAAT